>LGAG01000122.1:500603-548462 GCA_001278395.1 Lerema accius
GAATGTGCAAGAAGGACGACATATCACAAAATCAGCTGACCTAAAATTCTTTCTCGAAAACGTTGCTAGCTCCTATACTACAATTCTTTGTTGAACTTTTATTTGCATTATCGTGTCAATGTACTTAATGACTTGGGTAGTAGTAAAAGGGATTGCAATATTTCTGGTTGGAGGACTAAGAGAATCCATTGAATTTGTATTCGTTGTGGAGGTAACATAGATTGTAGAAATATGAAAATGAAACTACTCAATGTAACACAAAAAATCGTTACAAGTAGTCATTGCACTTTTCAGCGTTCAGCGTGTAAAAATCTCTCACTAAAGAGACGTGTAGTTCTGCCAGTATAATAGGCTACATTTCTACAATATTACAATGTCTGACAATAATATGCGTTCATATTCTCATTCCGTTTTTAACAAGGCATAGCTCGCGGGTTTGCTTGTGTTTTAGTAGTCTTTATACAAACACAGGGGAAACAGATAGACAGTATACTCGTATATACGAATTATAAAGACACATCACTCATTGTGGCTTCAGAAGCATTAAAGCTTGATTAAAACTAACAAAGAGCTTGAAATAATAATGGGTATAAAATGAATACGCTAATATTTTTTTTTCTTTTACGTACTTAAACTTGTTGTTACGGTTTTGAAGTATTTGTTTTAGGTTATTTAAAGGTGAAAAATAAATTGTTACTTACATTTATTAATTAAATTGCTCTCTAATTTGTAAACCATTTGTATGTATTAACCGAATGTGTTAATTACGTTTGTGAAGTTTCTAGTTCAATGATAGATTTATGTTGTAGATGCTACCTCTCTATAACTACTGTGTAGTTAATAATAAGAACTCGTTAATTAAAATATCGTGTAATATTTTAATCTTATCTTAAATTTAATACCACACATTATCATGATTTTATTATCATGACACATTATCATGACTTGTGAATAACTTGTTCTGTTCGAACAAAACAAAAATAAAACAGAAGTACCTATAGTAGCAAACGGAAATAAAGGAATATTATTCTGCAGAGAGATTTGTTACTTTAGGTTAACAGTATCTCATTAAAAATTCAACTATAGACATTTTAAAGCGTACTAATTACATGAACATCTGTAGTACGAAGCGTACATGATACGGGTAGTAAGAGAGGCTTATTGTCTGAAGAGTAGACTGACGTGTATCAAGTGATACGATCTGTTTTTTTATCGCCTCTCTTTAAACTGACTCGCTAAAAACTACGAAAAAGTACAAGATAATGACTTCATTAGATTCGTGAATGATTCATTTTTAACTCTTGCCGAATGCCTGGCATGAACTCGTCTACTTGGCGTGAGTGGAGAGACGGTTAATTAAAGGTAACTCCAGCT
Organism: Lerema accius; assembly: GCA_001278395.1. Classification (NCBI taxonomy): domain Eukaryota; kingdom Metazoa; phylum Arthropoda; class Insecta; order Lepidoptera; family Hesperiidae; genus Lerema; species Lerema accius. The sequence goes on from LGAG01000122.1 coordinate 501,978, forward strand.
CAAATTCACAGTTCTTTCTATTTTTGGAGCTATGCTGTGTAATGATAAATGTTTGTAGTGAAGACAGGTGGAACTTTCATGGTTTTTATATGAAACCTAAAATGTTTAATAGCAGATACAAACTAGTAATAAAACTGTAACGTATACGACTTATGTATTATTATTATTATTATATTATTTTTTGTAGTAATTTTCGTTTGGTTTATGTAATGTTGCCTAGCTCTACTATTTTGCAAATCTTTTATTTCAATCTAGTGTGGCTGATATACAAGCTAATCTCACGATATATTAAGCTCGTAAATTACCTTCTCATCTTTTGAAAATATCGGCAATTTTTAAATAAAATTCATCAGAATTACCTGCTGTATTCCAGACCAACAGTGGTTATTAAAAATGTTGGAATTAATTACTTGAGATTATGCGCCGGCTAGGACTTATCCATTGTCTGAGGCTGAAACGTTCGAAATCCCTTAAAATTGGAATTTAAAACTCCGCATAAAATTTGTAACGGTTTAATCCTGATCTCCATTTATGATTTATTAATTAATTACCTTAAGCCTTAAAATAACCTGCGGTATTACTATGTCGTATAGAATTTACTTGAATTTACCACCAAGGATTAGGGTATTACTAACTCTAAAAATATTTACAAATATAAAATTTACTGGTAAACCCTAAATTGTATTCTGGGACCATTAGATCCGCTAGTATGTGACTTTACCCACTATTTTAAGGGTTTGGAAAATTAAAAAAGAAAACTTGATAAATGTAACTAACTTTGGGAACTAACAAGCTTAACTAATATTGTGCCCTTTTTGATATCAGCCATAAAATTTAAATACTGGTTTCTGCGTATTTAGTGCTCCCTATAGCGTTGGAGTATCTTCCGAATACCTAATAGGCCTATTAATTAACCTTGTAATAAAATCTTGAGACCTAATTTTTTAACTCTTTCATTTATGAGCTTATAAAAAACTTACTTTAATGATTATAGATACTGAACAACGTTATATTTTGCGAACGTAATTTTTGAAAATATAGAAACAAGTATATTATTCAAATGCTTCATATAAGTTGTATGAAATACGTGTATGTTGATAAATCGTTCTCAGTCTTGCAACAACATCAACGAAGACCGACGACTCATGCCTTTAAAAGCGCGAAAACTCGCTTCCGCCTTTTAGTCGAATTTAATCCATTATCAATGATTAAAATAACGAGCCTGTGAGCAATTCTCAACACCTAAGTTAACGAAAAGCTAGGTAATGCTACAAAAACTCTCCACATGGTTGAGAGCATGAAATGACGTCACTGGTTGAATGCGCACCCCACCACTCATACATGTAAGTGACAGTACCAACGTGCTTGTTGCTCGCTTTAATGCCTCAAAAGTTCATGACTAACTAAACTTGACGTCGGAAAAATCCTCCAAACGACATGTTCGTGTAAAATAGCGCTAACTCTGCGATATGTCATTTACTATAGTTTTAAATCAGGAATGCTATTCGTTGCGAAATTGTTAAACTCGATAAAAGAAAATGTTAGAGGATACGATCGACCAAATCTGTTATGGTTATCTACATTTTTGAATTAAATGTATTAATTAATCACTTTTTGCTGTAATCTGTAATCAATGATAATCTTGTCTTCTGATTCTAAAAGGAGTACCTATTGTATCCGACTTGAAGAATCTATAAGGTTCCTTAACTAATCTAGGTACAAAAAAGATGAATAAAGTATCGGTTTTCTTTATGTCTAAATAAACCTATAGTTTAAGAAACAAACAAATACTATTTTTAATTAAACTATTGATTAAGGACTTACCTAATGAACTTTCGCAGAGCAACTGGTTCAAATACCTGGACCTGCCTTTTAGTTACTGTAAAAAAACGTAAAAGTATTGAAAGCATACATTTGATTTAGGCGTTTTGGGGTGCAATTAATTTTGGAAATTAAAGCGTTGTGGTGTACCGCTTTTCATGTAAAATTTAATTGGAAGGCTGATGAAAAACGTGAACTTGGCGATTACCGGTTCATGTAGCTTGCCCTTAATGACTTTTTTATTTTTGTCTAGCGGATTACCTAAAATCAAGCGTAAAATTTCTGTATGGGAAGTAATTGCGCGTTAATATCTAGTAGATTAGATAAAATTTGATAAGTTAGGTTATCACTGCACTCTTCGATGTAGTTCGGACACGAATTTATACGTTTTCTTAATTAATATACAGAAGTAGAATAATAAATCCATTAAACAATTTGCAGCCAAAGTCATTACTTGGCTAAAAGTACCTTTTCAACAAAATTTTTATAAGTTATGCAGGTTCTATGCTAGTTACACAGTCGGGTTCGGGCCGAGCGAGAACTTTGCTTGAACTGGAGCCAACTTTGGCTCCTTGGCGCAGAGGAATGTTCCCATTGTGCTGTGACTGATTTGTTATTTATTGGCCACTCGTGCTCTCTCATGAACCCCTGGTATGAACGAGCTGGTTCTGCATTTTGTAACCAATAATTACTTTACGTAACATACCGGAATTGTGATTAAAAGTTGGTTAGCGAGTTAGGCGTACCTAAGTTGAAAAAATACTATTAGAGCTATGACGTCATTGCGTATGTCACAATCGTTAAAATACCCGAGCAAACATTTTATTATGATTGCGTATTTTATTTTGATAGCTACGTATCGTTTGTTTCCTTAATGATAGTGGCGGGGAAAACTTGATTTGTTTAATTCGCGGTAAAATTATGTAACATGTTTTGATACCTTTTGCTATCGGACGGAAGGGGAGTGTGACATTAATTAAACTACTATTCACGTTACATTTCAATGGTACACAAAACGTAGTACTTACGTTTTATATGCCTTAAAGATATTAAAGCAAATTTAACTTAAATCAATTCTATCAATACTGTGCTGGTGTTTCAGTAACCTTTAATAAAACCACCTCCTATAATAGATTGACCAAAATACGAACAAAAAATATCGCAACAATTTACATAGCACTCTCGTACGTGCAAATTTTTACCCAATATATTCAATACCCTTACAAAAGCTGCTTAACGAATGCTAGTTTTCATTGGCGATATTGCTTTTGTGCACTGACACGAATGGATTACTCATATTGTGTTCGGTTAAAGCAATAGTCATAACGCTATACTTCATCACATTTTCAGAGATAAAGCAATCAAATTAATTGCCAAAGTGAATACGAACGCGGAAACAATTCTGCGCTTTTAAATTAATGCGTTGCCGAAGATATGGTTGACTAAATACGGAATATAATATGTGTTACGGCATTGCAGATCTTTTGGATTGAATTTATTTATTTTTACAAAGTATGCCAAATAATTTTTAATGACATTATACAGTATTATAGCTCATTATTACATTTCATTTAAAAACTCTCATTTAGTAGCAGTGGTTTATTTCTGAATGATCACATTAACTGACGAGGTTTCTTCGAAGTGCTAAACAATTAGGTATCATTATTAGACAGAGTTACAGTAAAGTTAGTATTACATCGATTTTCCACGACTATAACAGAGTTGCTATACTGCAGGTAAAGTATATTTTTGAATAATATTTTAATTACTACTATTCCACATTGTAAGGTACAGGAATATGGCCAGAACCACAAACAATCAATAACCTACGTCGATTCTCGAACGATATTTCATATTAAAAAACAATTGAAATCCTGTGTTTGTTCCCGCAGTATAATAGCGAAAAGCTAAAATGGCGGTTATATTAATCTATTTTACAACAAATTGTGTTTTAAAATGATAAATGAATCGTATAATAGCTGAAATAAACAAGTAGCAATAATTGGTTAGGAGCACTACTAAAATAGGTTTACCGAAACGAAGCGAGTACATGCTTGTGGTAAACAGTACAGGCAAGAAGGAGCGAATCCTACAATATGGACATTGAATTTCATTGAGATTGTTAGCACGTGTCTGAATAAAACATTAAGGTGTCCGGAATTGCCGCTATATTTATTGTACTCTAACCAATTTTATAGCTAATAGCACTTTTATCAGACTTAAAAGTCTTTGCTAATCGGTATAATATTATTTAATTTTTTAACAGCCAAAATATTTATTATCTTAATAAAGGTCAATTTTACGAAAGTTACCTTACTAAATGTACAGATTATGTCAGGTTGCATAATTGACTGGCTTTTAATTTGATGAAGATAATAATAGTTAAGTAGTTTATCGCCGGCCCTGATTTCTCTTCTTATCTAAAATGCACACCTATAGGACGATATTTGAGGTGTGAATATTTCATACCAAATATTGTACATAGCCGTAAAGATTTTATTCCTCGTTGAAACCCAGCGCTGCGTCAAACTATAAACGGAATATTTATATCCGTATTGATATTGAATATTGATATTCGCATTATCTAGGCGCGGACAGCGGCTGCAGCTCACGTTTTAGATATTGCAAATACAATTTGCGATGAAAGATTTTTCTCTGTGTGGTTTCGTTTGCACTCTACAAATGCGATGAGATTTTATAGTTCTGAGATTTTTTCTTTTTTTTATTCATTTGTTCCTTTGTATGGTATGTTTTTTTTATAATCCATTTTACTTACCTAAGTTATTTTCTTCAACTGCATTTAAGTGTATCTTTATCCGACTGCCTATAAAGAAGGTTTAATAAACGCAGAGGTCGAGATACAATTGTACAAAAATTCTATATCATCAAGTCAGTCTTAAAAGGTCGTCTGTCGCGTAATAAAGTAGGATAGGACCTATCGTAACCATCTTATTTCGTTTATCTTTCACTCTTCAGTTGGCGAAAGGCTCATACTCAAGGGCTCTATAGCCACAAGTCTTAGGCCTCGTTCTCATGTAACTTTTTGACTTATTTTAATACTTAGGTATACTTACTTAACTATTTCGGACCCATAAAAAGTTATTTTAATCCAATTGTTATTCATAAGACACTGAGAGACCTCAATAGTACCGACTGTATACTGCAAATTCACAGACTTCATTCCCGATTATAGACAATTACTATGATGGAATAACTGACGCGCTGACAACACGCGTTTGTACCGATACATTTTTAGCGCATTTCATTTCCCTTCGTGTTATTTCATATCATTACTATTTACAAAAACGTGCTAAGAACGTGATGTAAACGCGCAGAGAACACGATTTGCACGCGTAGAAAACACATCGTTATCGCGTTATAAACACATCATGTACACGGACCCTTAGATTTCGAAGGTACTTTCTCGTAATAGGACGACAATAAATTTTCCTTTTATCATGATTTTCTAATGCGATCCCAGAGTTTGTAGCCGTGACAAACGCCTCACTTCATTAGAACGAGGCGTGACCGGATTGACAAAAATGTTAAAAATCTTTCTTGGGATGTTTTCGACGACTAATAGAATCGTTTAGGGTTAATTTATGAATACTTATTGCGTTCGGTCCTGTTCACAACAAACTCTTTGTTTATATTTGCGTTACATTTGCCAGTCAACAGGATAAATGAACAGAAATTGTCAAGACTCTAAAATCGATTGGTTTAATATAAAGCGTACGTGGGTTAAAATATACCTTACATCTTTATTCTTTAAGCTTCATATTTATACCAGCATGGGGATACCATAATGATCGTATTAAGAGTACCTACCAAGTTTTACGATGATACAAGAACTAGAAGTGGTGAAATTCAGCTTTGCAGATTTTATAATACAGTCACACAACGACCTAATAAAGGTGTATTAAAATACGCAAAGGTTAAAACATTATTATCCGATACCCAGTTCAATCAATCAGGCGTTATAACGAGATAGGCAGCTCTCACCGACCTCATAATTCTGAAAGTTAATTTAAAGGAAAATTATATGAAACGCGGCATCGGATATTGCGATATCGATGATTCTCGCTACCTTCGCTCTTAGAGGTCGTGACCCGTTTACCAGGTGTCAATAGGTAAGTCTACGATGAATACAATAATGTTGAGTAATTCGTTCGTGTAAACACAGAACTTCTTTTACGTTATAGTTAATCAAATTCTTGACTACAATCCTATCTGATGGCTAGTTTTGTATGTATTCTTGGGTTATAAACCCCATTAACTTAGAATTTAAACGGAAGGAACTCTTGATTAAAGCCAAATACAATACGTGCAAATCCAGCTAGATACAATTGTGAAAATTTCTATAAAACGACAGGGTCCTAGGTTATTTTCCTGGCGAGACGGAAATTTGATGCATTTTAATTCCCGTTTTCGGCCCTACTGCGTGTTCTATTTGTGTATTGACGATTATTTGTTGTAAGACAACAACTATACCTAATTAATTTCACGCTTGATATTTAATTCGAATTTGGAGTACTTAAAGTTCAGTTCTCGAAATTCAATTCCGCTTTATATTTTACTGTTAACTGAAAAGAACCTATTTCTTTGTTGAAGTAAACACGATTTCTACTTAACTTGTGATTTCGATCCAAAATCCAGGCAGCGGGTTCCATACTAGCATAAATTCTTTTATTTTATGAGCAACGCCTGCTACTGAAGTTCAGATTACGGTATTCATATTTATTAGTTTGCACGTCGAAATAGAAATAGCGCGGGTGTTTTCGATAGCAATATGTTCCTCCATACTTTCTGCAACTTATTTGTATGGCCATCGCTATATTAAGCACGGGGAAGGGGTTTGATTTGTTCTGCTTAGACTTGCTTTTAAAGTAGCTTTAGTTACTAAAAGTAGGGAAGACTTTTCTTACCTAGGTGCTCGGACTTGGTAGGTAACTACTACTAAATTAAATAATTACATAACAGTTGAATAACCCCTCAATGGAAACAGGAAGGTTTCACTTTATTAAAAATTCAATTCAATATGAATTTAAATAAAACTATAAGTACACCTGTGTTCATAACAATTGAAAAATGTTGATATAAACGGCCCATTAATATATAAATGCAGGCTCTCCTCGTGACATTTTAATGTTTTATGCACAGTATTTCACACTACTGCGTGTTAATAATAGCCTAGGAATGGCTTAGAATGGCCTAGATATACGTTTAATCTTCTACTGCCATATTTTTTGATATAAACAGTATTTCATGAAATTTTAAACTAGAACAGTGCTTAATAAAAGTTCTATACTAAGTTAACGGGGTTTTTATTATGTTGTGAATAATTAAGTTCAGAGAGATGAACTATGTTATAAAATTCAAAATATTATTTCAAACAACTTTATCATGAGGTATACGAAATATTTTGTAGGACCGATAACCGTTGGGGAAGAAAGGACCTCGAATAGAGACCACGCCTCAGAAAAAGGAGCGCAGGGCGCTCCCCTACCCGGTGGACTGATGACCTGAAGAAAACAGCGGGCAGTGGATATCAAAAGGCTGATGGATGGATGGATGATACGAAATCGACATACATTTTAGAGTGCCAATCACTAAAACACACCTTTCATTTTAATACACTAATGTTACGTTCGTGAATTCCTGGAAATTTTGTAAAGTTTTAAGAATATATCCTCGGATAAGTATTCCACTTGATCCCATTTTGCAGCACAATTAGCTACAAAGGTCATGCGTATATTTTATGCCCCGTTAAAGCTCTTAAGAATACCGTTTTAATATTATTCGGAAATCCTCGGTTTCTGAATTGTTCCGGGACATAATTGCTCGTGTAAACAAAGGCTTTAATCTATTTAATTAACTGCGAAAAGACTGAAAATAATTACTGTATTACGTTGCCTTTGCTGTAAGGACATTTAATTTAGGTTCATTGAAATTAATTGCTTTATTAAAGTGCTCAGCTTTAAAAATATGGGTCTCGTTTTACTAACGACACCTCCCTTACACAATAAAGTACAGAATTCATTTACTTTTGTTTACAACCTTTTAAACATAATTTTTTTAACGTAATAAAAAAATTGTTTCTTTTCCTCCTAAACCTCTTGTTCACAATTTCATGTATTTGTATTGGATTTGTTCGTATTAAATTTCAGTGTTTAAACAATATTATGATCGTCTCTATTCTTTCAGCTATACAGCGGAAGGTTGTTTGGGAACTGAGGCGCAATAACACGTAATGGGAGGACGTAAAATGTAATAAGAGATATTAATGCACTTGTTTATAGTATCTGGTATTGAGAAAACAATAACAATTTACCGTTTTACAAGACTGGCTCGCGAAACTTTGTATTGGTTTAATGGTATTATTGGTATTTGAGTATTCAATCGGTTATTTGTCTTGAAATACTGAGCTAGATACAGTAGCAGTAACAGTAGTACTAACTAGTTACGTAAGTTAGTAGAATTGTAATACATTACTCTTTTACTAATCTGCACTGGAGAAGGGTAGTATAGTATTATAGTTACTTAGTATAAAGTAGTATAGTAGAGATAAAAAGATATAACTACATATTAACCATTAAAAAAATCTTATTTTTAAAAAGTAACTTAGGCAATCAGAGACATGATCGCTTCATGATGGCACGAGATGGAATACGGACTAACACGTAATAAAAAAACAAAATTATGTAACAAAAATAACTAAAGAAAATAGTCTCTCTACAGAATTTGCGCAACTTAACCTACCTTCACCATGTAACTGACCGAACATGAAGATTAATTACATAATAACATAAATTATTTACATAATTGCTCTATTATATTTTCCCTAATCTCAATAGAACGATTATTAGGACTCTAACTTCAAAAACCGTAATAGAACGCTTAAAACAATAGATTAATTGAAGCCTCTAATATCAAAAACCGTAAATTCTGTTCTACATACCAAATTGAGGCCATTTGCATACTCCAATACGGAATTAGGCCGCTGAATCTCTAGGTGTGTGTACTTCAATTTATGTACTTAAAAATAGGAAAGAATTTACAAGCCCTAAGTAAAACAAGAGATATTTTTCTACCGGGTAGTTTTCTATTAAACTTTTCGAGATTCGATTTGAAATTTCAAGACATTCCAATTACCTTAGTTTTTAAATCAGAACCGATGGTAAAAATACTAAAATAAAAGGTTGATATCCTTAATTCGTAACGCGAGTACCTACAGTAGATACGTATCTATATACAACAAGGGAAAAAAACACCTTTTTTTCTTATCCTGGTAGGACATACTATCTTACGAGTGCAGATTCGGCATATAGATTATGCTAGATATAACAAAACAGCAACAAAAATAAGTGACTAACGGACAGCAGGCATACTAAACATTTCAGTGATCATAAACCCAGCTCACGTTGCTCAGGCAATTCGTTCATAATAAACACGCTAAAAGTTCAATGGTCCGCAAGTCCGGCCGACTCTGTGATTTGAGCGTAAATCGTACTACTAAATTGATCTAATTTATTCCCTGTCGCCTTTATCACGATTGCTGCTAATTGAGACATTTGCACGGAAATCACTGAGAGTCGGCGAGACCTGCAAGGTTCAAATTTCCCTGATAAAAGCTTATGACATAAGCGCTTAATCTGAGCGTTTTGTTGGTAGCTAACTGATTTATTTATTCCTATAAAGAATTACTTTATAACATGCTATTAGATTCGATGTATTCATAAACTTCTAGTTTTACTGTACATCCTACGTCATCGACTAGGTACAATTAAAAGTTTTCAACGTTTTATACATATTTTTTTTACTAAACTTGTGAAGGACTCACGTATAAATTAACGTGGACGATTCGAGCCACTGGACATCCCAATTTGAAATTTTTTGAACTTCCAAATGTTAAACTAAATAAAATTCACAATTGTAATAAAAACTGACCAAAGGTTCAATAGTCATACAGTACTCGAAATCCTTAGTTTTTCAAATCTATGACAATGGCTATAGGAAATAAAATTGATCAGTAAAACAATAGATAAGTGGTTCAACTATCATCAAAAATTGCACCACCAAAATATAGCTTTATGATCCATATTGTGAAAATACACTTTTTTTGGTTTCGGAGTTAACTAAGAGCCTTTTTAAAATTGTAAATCATTTATTCAAGTCGGTACTAGTACCGACATTTAGTAAGTATTAATAGAATACTTTGTTATAATAGTGCTATGTCCGGGAAACTTCCGGATAAGCAAAAGCATTCCTCTCTACATTTTTACCTGTACTTTGGGGTCTAAAGTGCACCTATGGGTGACGTAATAGACAACTATTGCATTTATATTATATAAGCAAATATTCCACTCCATTCTTTTCTGTTACACCAGATCCGCAGTGTATAAGTTTAAAAGTATATTTATGCGTTTGACATTTGTTAGAATCATAACATTTTACAAATAAAAAATAATGTTGCCCAGCTGTTGTTTTAGCAGCTTTGTTTTACAAGAATACTAATTACTACAATGCAACCAGGTTTAATACAGCTGTTTACTAGCGACTCCACTGCTTTGCTGTCCTGATCCTGTACAGTATCATTACATTCGTACGAGGTCGCTAAAATATAATGAAACTATTATTACTAGAACAACCCTTTGTTTGGAGACGATTATAAGATTTTCTTAATGCGAAAAACCTAGCTATATTATAAGTAACCGCTAAAAAAATCACTTAAAACTGAAAAGTACAAGCATGACCAAAAATTCATGCAGGTAGATAAGAAAATCGACGGAAATATGAATTATAAAATCGTGAACAACCGTATCATAGTAAACGTAAAGGTGGAAGTATATAAAACGTGTAAAACCGACGTTATTGACCCCTGCAAATAGGGTTGTCAGATGCAAAAACAAAAATACCTTTACAAAATTTCATATACACAGAATTTAATAGGAGTTATTACAAAATAATAGTACATATTACTGACAGATTAAGATTCACTTAACTTCATAAATGAATGAACTTACGAGTATCACGATGGGAAATTCAATTGTAAATTCGAAAATATACTACAACTTTCACTGCTTTATGAGAATTTGCATCTCAGTTTTTTTCTATTTTGTTGGGAGTTTGGACATATGAATACATAATGAATAATACAAATAAATGTCGGCGTTTTGACAACCCTACCTGCTCATAACATATACGAGTAAAGTCAACTGCACACTTATCTGAACTATCTGAGTTTACTCGTTACAGTTGCGATAAAATTTCTTCCTGCGTTCGGTTTGTTCAACGCTAGTTGTGCATGCAAATTGTTCCCAACTGTACATGATTTGCTTTTTAAATGGGAAAGAAAAAGTTTGTCACGAATACCGTTTACTTTAGCATTATAAGCACGTTAAGCTATGTGACAACTTTATTTAACCTAGCTTAGAACCAGAGAGGATATTGTTTTCACTGTTCTTTGTCTTAATTGTACCTAAATATCATCTAAATTAAAAATTATTGAATATTAAAATTATTGAACGATTATGACATATCCCAATCTTATAACTTGTTTTACACAGAGTCCTTATATTTGTCTATATGGTCCAACTGTGTTACTCTCTATTGATTTCTATTATGTATAAGCATTTCGATAATCAAAAGTCCTAGGGATGTACCTTCTATATCAATGACGATCTCAAGTGAACAATGTTTGGACCAAATTACATCAATTCTTACTTTGATGTCCGCTTTATTTTATTAGCAATTCAACTGAATTATTCTATTATTTTTTATTTTCGTCAAAACACCTTTTATGTTTTGTCTATTTAAAATAATAGAAAGTACTATAATTTGTGTATTAATGTTCTTATACTAAAAATAATGTTAACAAGAAGCTTTCAATTTTAAGCTCGACCATGCAGAGCTTACGGTAGTCAGCAAAATTTCAAGTTTCTTTCATCTTATAATATAAATTTGCCTTTGTTTTACACGTCACGCTAAACTAAAAGGATACTCTATGGCAGTAGTTTCCAACCTTCTTAAAATGTAAGGCCTTTGATACGCTAGGTTTTACCATCTCATTTTAGTATATTGACTTTGTGTACTCGTATTTACATAGATAGAGACTCAGTAAAGTGGGACAGAAAAATATTAAAATAGTGCATAAGATTAACCTTGAAAAAAAGTTTTGTAAAATTGTGTAAATATTGATTTCATATCAAATAACAACTAAATACATAATGTTCAAATAATATTATGCATTTAATCGCGCAATTGATTTATTTCTTACACTAAATGTATTTTTATTATTAAAACCAACCATTGGTTTTAAATTTTACTATATGACAAGATCACCAACCACATTTAGTCAACTTTCTCGAAGGTTACAAAAAGTTGAGAATCACTGAATTGGAGGGTTCAAACGATCGTTCAACGTTTATTTTCATTTCGCTCTTACCCTTTTGCACCCTTGTCTTCCTTGATACATTGTTGAAGGGTAAATGAAATATACCTTTATTTGCTTTTTTATTAAACCAAAAGCCGGATATCTGTGTTGCTTGGAGGAAAAACCAAAGCTTTTGTTAGCAAATTAATCGTAGATATTAAGTAGTTAAGAACCAACTTAAATATTTCGGCGTTATTTTTAGAAGTTTATGGTCGACTACTATTCCATTTGGTGACTTAGTTTATGATCATTTGATTACAGGTTAGAAGACACAGAACCGTTTGGTACTAAAGTAACCCACTTTAGAAGGGCCAAGGATGTACAAAAATAGTTACAAGGACGTCACACAAAATCGTTTTGTATTAACATAATTTTGCAATAATCTTCATCTTTATATATCCAGTTTTACAGGCCCTCCATATTACAACTTTACAATTATATCCTGTTAAGTTTACAACGACACCTAATAACTTCCTACTTATCTACTGAAAGCAGTTGAATAATTTGTAAATAGAACACAAATACCTTCAAAGATGGCGGCATCCAAACACTTTCTTCAGGGACTTTAGTGCCGATTTAAACACAGTTGAGCGCAGCCTGCAGCGGGATTGAATTTAAATCCTCCTAGAAATCCTATTATTACAGGAGGTGTCGAGAGCTAAGTAACCGTGGCATCTCGCAATTCCTCCAGACAGAGCTATAAATTAGACAAATCCGATTTGCACGTACGAAGGGAAGGAAACTCGTTACCCTATTTTGGTGATCGCGTTTGTTTAGACAAAAGGCAACATTTGTCTCAGTAATTCTCAATTCGAAATTCAATCCGCCGAACAAAAAGATACTCATTCATCTTGCAACAATATATCGTATTACGTTTATAATCGGGAGAGATTCAATTAATAGAGCAGTTTCGGATTTTGTAATTGAAATTTTATATGATGCTGTGGAACTTGAGTCTATGGTAGTAATTTTGGCGGAACCTAGTTTAACAATTTTAAATAATTAGACTTTGAATCGACATTTTCATAGAACTAAAGATATATTTTTGTCTCGCTGACACAACTGACCGGATCAAGATGATTAAAACAGTGATCATACATCGATTTAAGTTAATCGACGTTTATAAATAAGGAAGCTAAAGTACACAAACGAATAGAACGAAGATGCCAGCTAATCCTTGCCAGGCCAATATCCTGCACAACCATTTACTAAAGCTCTACAGTAGGTTATATAAAACAGAAGCGGTATTCAAGATTGGCTAAATGCAAGTTGACAATTATCTTGGACCAACGACGCAAATGGCTTTTCGAGAATGGCGAACTCCGTTCTTACTGAACGAGAGCCAATATTGAAATTTGGTAATCCAATCCAACTTTAAACCACTCACAGATAGAGCTCTTAAGATTTTTTATATGAAAATAAAAAACATTAATATATGGACTACCTATGGACTAAAGTAATTGATATTTTACTCAGTATTTGCGTGTATTTATGTAGGTTCGTATAGGTTCAGTAACATAGCTATTTAAAAAATCATAAGAATTTCTTAAATAGAGTTTAGTGGTTTTGAAGATAAACATCCAATAACAAAGACGGCTCAAAATAAAAAATACAACTATTTATTTTTAATCTTTGTAAAGTTTAGTTATTTAAAGCTTGCAGCCGCTTCCTAATTACACCATACGCTGATATGAAAATCGTCCACATGGAAATTCGTCAGTAGGAATTTGCATCGGACGAAATGTAAATGCATGTTGGGTACTTCAACAATAAACTTAATGCTTGCTACTGTTACAACTACTTAGTAAACTTATTATGTTGCGTATTATATTTGGAATAATGTGTATAAGTAACATAGAATGGACAACAAATACGCCAAGTAGTAACACGATTTGCTTCGATAGTACCTTAATTAGGTGTGCCGGCTTAGAGGACCTCAATCAATAACGTAGTGAGTTGTCGTGGGATTTGCTTCAAACCCAATTTCCCCCAATCTCACGAGAGATTTTTTAAATGTTTATTTCTTTTTACACATACATCTGTTATAAAAAAATATTTAATTACTGAATTATTTTGATTAGATTCCTATTACTTCATTAAATTTTTGCACACAGTGAATCAGATAGGTAGAGAACATTTTTTAGTTTATGTTTATTGAATGATACATCGAAATAGAACATTGATAAATCCAAATATCGTTCTATTAGAGGCCGTATCAGTTATAAGCTAATTGAACGATAGAGATTAAACGAATCTATTTAATGAAGTTCTCGGAACGATGAAATTGAAACTGTAACAGCCCGGCGACATTTATCTGGATGTAATGACGCAAATGGCCCCCGACACTGCGCTTCCATTCAGACTAAGTATGTCGATTTGAATTCGGAAACCTGCTTCAAATCAGATTCGAATTCTCTAGATGTTTGTTGAATTCTGACCTACTTCTGGAAGTACATTAGCTGTCTTTCCTTCCTTTCTGATCCTATGTTGTATGACCCGTCTTATTGTTTTATGATTGTTCTATTTTAGATGATGCTTCATTAGACTTGTGGCGTGTAAATATTTTATTGTGTCTCAAGTCTATGTAAACCTCCTAAGAAGTTAGAATAAAGTATGAAGTTATGGTGGTTATTTCCAGTGACAGCAACTCTTTGGTAATAACTTTTAAACATATATCTGATGTTCGTGAGAGGTAACTGTCTTTACCTGAAGAAAAGATAAACTTTTTAATTAAGGTATTGACTGAAAAAAATATATACTTTTTCAGCAATGATATCTGAGATCTGTAGTGGAAATTCCCCAGACACATTTATCATCTGTTGCTTATACATCACCTTGACTAGACGGTAGGTAAGAGCTATATAAAAAGGAAAATACGAAGGAAAGTCGTAGGTAAGCTATGCCGAACACGTTCATAAGAGTCGGCTGATTTTTGCGTCACGTACGGCGAAAAGAGAACTTTTATTACTTCCGAGTGCCCGTAATTGTCATGGAGAACTGGCTTCTCTTATTACTTAACTTCGCTTTCAGCTAAGTAGTAAGGAACGTAGTTAATGAAACAACACTAGTTGATAGTTTGGGTATTCTTTAAGGAAGATGTTGCAAGGAAGTTACGAGTATATAAAGATAAGTGCTTAATCCGTTACAAATTAGGTTTGAACTCCATGAATGCTTATAATTATCACGAATCGATCGATCACTAACGATTCACATAGTAAGTGACAAAAATACTAAGTGGACGTATTTAATACGAATTACGTGATTGTAAAACTAATGACCTTGTTTCTGAATTTACAAAAAAAAATTCAAAAAATTTTTGAAGCTACAAATATTCCCGTAATTTAATTTGGTTTTATGGCGGATAAATAGTAAAGTAGTAAAAAAAACTAATAGATCCATAACTCGGTCACCGGGTAGTAATTACATGGTTTACGAGGCAAGTCACGCTTGACCTAACCCGAGCAATCTTTGATTGAGCAATTTTCTCCGACAACCACTCTTTAAGCGATAACTTACTTAGATTAACACGTTTCAGCCTACACTGTTACTTAACACGCTAAGCTTTTCTTTTCACCGACAAAATTTAATTATATTTCAAACAAATTAATATTTAGAAAATAACTTCGTAAAAAATGCATTTTACTTTTTATTTTCATTTGTCTCAAGGAGTAAGTACCTACCTACCATTGATAGCCAACCATTAATTTATAAAAGCTTTAATTGTATCTCAATTGGGTATCGATAGAATATTGTGCCGGGTTTAAACTCAGGAAATCTCGTTTGCAATACCAACGTTGTAACCGTTAAGTTATTACTGCTTTTTTACGTAAATGTATAGAATAGCCAAGAATCTAAACATTAAAACACGACAGTTTTATGACATATACAATGCTCAATAGGTATTGTTACAGTTATAGTTACAATTCTACCTACACGCCTATCAACATGCTTACATTACCAAGATTTTCTCAATACAACGTTATCTATTTACAGTATAATATATGGTTTTAAGTGGCGTAACTTTTGTGTGACATTGTATAATTTTAAAACTTATTTTATAAGGACAGTTTGCCATAAAACGTGCATTCTAGAACTCAAATTCAGGAAACTATCCGATCTACGAGTAGCAGTGGCTGGAACATTTCACATGCCGTTTTACGAGACAAGAATGTAAACTATGCACTTTAAACGTAAACTTTTATACGTACGGAATTCAATCACATGTAGTTACGTAAACTACGAATTGCAGATGTCCTCAACTTCGTTGACTAAAAAAATTTTTGGAGGATTAAGAATAATTCTCATGCTGTGTTTATTTTTGCAATGAACCCAGAATCACGTTTTGATTTTTTTATTATATCTGTTCTTTGTTTTCATAAGGTCAGACAAGCATGTTGTTAAAACGAAAGAAGACCGCTAGAATACTACGAGTAGGTACTTGGTTCAAAATCCAACGTCCTTCCAGGAAGGTGCCTCAAACCCTTTATATAATTCATTTGTGAGCAGCGCGTACTTAGATACACTTACCAAATTTCTTGAATTCAAAAACAAATAATGCCGCGTACACAAATTTAATTCTTGTAATTGACTTAATTTACGACTCGAAACAGGAACCAAAGGTTGTTAACAACAGCATATACGACGCAGCCACCACGACAGTAAACTTGGCAAATTTGAACTGAATGTACTAGCCGATTCCCTCTGTAGGTAACAGAATTTCCAATGCTTCTTCCTATCTCTTGTTTGTCCCATTCATTATGCGAAAGATTTTTAAGATTGATGGCACTAGACACTTGTCGATGAATTGGGGACCTGTTTAAAAGTTTCGTGTTAGCAAACTTTTGTATTATATTAGACCTACTTCAAAGAAATCTTAATCACTCTGACTTAGGTGTACCTTAAAGTGTGCTACAGTGATATTTTCAGGAATTAAATTAATACGTAATTAAAATTATAATGCTACTTTAAAAGTGTTGATTGTATTGGCCACACACTACATCTTTGTTTGCAATAATCTGCAATTTTCGTACCACTTTTTAAAAGAAAAAAAGTCGCAAAAAACTATTAGCATATTTAGTAAGGTTTAATAATCGTGCCCGCCACGCTTGTTGCCTGATAAAACAATAAAAAACTGCAACTCATTTCAGAATCCCGTCACTTTTTATCTTTTACGTCTATATTTTAGGCGGGTGGCTTTCCAAAAAAATCATAATTGCGACGTCTGAGCACCGTAATGCATTTTGTTCGGCGCCCGCCGCCGCAAACCTCTTCAGACGTCTTTCGGAGTTTCACAAAAAGTAAAGTTGTATCCTTGAATCCGTATGAGATGCTACGGGTTGCGATCTGACGCCCTCTAGTGGGCTGACCTGTCAACAGCTGGCAATGCCGCTCAAAGAAAAGGAGTAATTATTATAGACTGTAGGTATCGTTGTACAATCTTGCCGAATTTCTGCGCTTAGGTATACTGTTACAGGAGTGGAGCTTTTACATATTTAAGATATGATTATTTAACTAACTTATATTCCGACAGCAGGTAGGTAGATTTTATCTACCAACTTTTTTAAACTGAGTCGTATAAAGCTTAATCACCTCTTATACGTGGAATTTGAAGCCATTACCTCGTCAATAACGTAGTAAGGCTTGTAAAGAGGAAATGTGTTGTTGTACGGCTGTAAAATCCTATAAGCGACATCCGAGCAACTACAATAGCTTACGACTAGAAAAAATATCTCTCAGCTGAATAAATAAAACATCTAAAGAGATTAACAATTACTTTCATTAAAGTTAATTACAGCTTGCAAACTGTAACTAGTGTTTCTAAACTTTTACAGCTTAGTAACTTCGCACTAATTTAAAACCTTCCAGTCTAGTGAGTGTAACTTTAACTGTAATTAGCTTAATTAATACCCGCAAGCGCCGTTTATAATTATACATATAACAAAGATGTTGATTTTATCATTTAGTGTCGACAGTTCGTTGCTTTGCTAAGAAATGAAATTATCTTGCCTGGATTAATTAATAGACTTACATAAGTTAGGTTTAACATATTAAGGAGGTTTTACAAATCTCATATCATTGGCATACTGCATCAGTCCTTAGTTTAGACTTCCCTTTAGATTTCAAGAGATTATCCATCGACATTTATTGAAGTCTGCCAGCGCAAATTAAATGGTTTTTAGAAAATATTACTTTAGATACAAGTATAGTATATAAAATACCTTACCGTCTAGAAGGTATTATAATAAAGATAAAAATTGTGCAAAGCAATTTGTTTTCGGCAAAATTTTCTAACATTTGGATTGAGGAATCTATATTCTTTGAAAATACCAGTCCTTAATCCTAACACCATTTCTGAATACACAGTTTGGACGTTCATCGTACAACCTTTGAAATAATGCTTGTTACTGGGCTTTCCACAATCGGCCTTTCACTCATAAAGAATCCGCTTAAGAGCCTCACAGTGGATACCCGAAGGGTTTTCACTGATCTTGCCGATTTTTGCCTATTTAATAATCGATTATTGCCCGAGGGTACGGCCGGATTACCATATCAAAAGAACGGATGATCCCGCGCTCACGTCAATTTGGTAAAACATTTGTGTCGAAAGACGAGTAAAGACTTTTATTGCATCGGAAATATCTCGCCTTTACTACCGATGATTTACGTTTTTGGTCCATGACTATTGAAATCTTACAGAATAAAAAGATAAAAGAGGCTTCATCATCGCAACCCATAACTTTCCTTCTGCTGGGCTCGGGTATCCTCTCATAGTGTGAGGAGTACAGGCCATAGTCCACCACGCCTTGCATAGTGCGGATTGGCAGATTTCACACACTTTTCAGAACTTTATGGAGAACTCTCAGGCATGCTGATGTCCATTAATTTGATACCCATTTGCCAGATCTGGGCTTGTTTGCTAGCTTGTCAAATATTCAAATAGAAAAAATAGAACCAAGTTCTTTTTCCTGGTCAAGTACAACATTAATGAGAAACTTACTCATAAATTTAACCTTATTCAGATTTGCGGTGCGTTTCTTCCACAGGGGTTCGCCACAGCCCTTGTGTGGAAACAATTGTCGGTAGACTCCAATTTAATACTGGGTTGTACTCGTAGGTAAACCTCTGAGCAATGCGGCCGGATGCAACAACCTACACAAACACGCGTTTCTAAACCCGGGATTATTTTCTAAAGCAGCCATGTTTAACCGACATAAGGCACACATTAAAATGAATTCGTAATTTAGGGACCTCTAATTGTGGTTGTAATTGGAAAGTTGGGAAATTAAAATATTTTAATTGAATTTACATAAGTCAGTGTTTGGAATGAAACTGATTAATTAACTTTACTGCTCCGTTATTTAAAGAAGGGAACTGTCTCATAATATTTGATTTAATTTAAAAGCACTCTGTTACATCTTTGAACTTCAGATAACAGTCCAATTTGTATTAAAACATTGATCAACAAAATTAACATAGATAATAATGTAAAGGATAATTAATTAAACTAAAAATATAAAAGCTAATAAGATCGGAATCCGCGAGAGAATCTAGTCTGTCCGCAAAAGATTTAATAGTGTCTACGTAAGCTAACGTCCACTTTACCCGTGAGCGCCTGCAATTATGTTGTCTCTCCTGTCCACTTCAAATACTCCTCCACAAGACTGACTACAAATAGATACGAGTTGAAGGTTGAAGCTTATGAATCGCCGGCAAAAGAAATAATTGAAACGTTTTAGTAAAAGAAAGCGTAAAAACGTCCAACAAAGGATCTAAAACTGAATTCAAGACAAGACGCAAGTATAACGAGTATTGTTAAGGCGAGTTTGGAACGCTTTGACTCACCACGGCCCCTTAGCAATTCCTTTCCTATTAAAATTCTTCGCCCAACTCCGAAAGAATTAAACTCGGATATGACGTACGAATATCTAGTACAGACGAGGGAAGGGCCGGAGTCGCCCTTTATAATTAAAAAATTCTGCACATTTTTGACAAAATATATTAAGCCAAAAAGTTTCAGAAAAATCTTGTAATTTGTTTCAGACTCGGACTAGAATAGATTAAAAATCCAAGATAAATGTGCCTTCCCAAAATCATAGCAAGCATTTTAAAAAATATTCTTTTACTGTTTTAGTACACCAAACAAAATTGTATCTAACTAAAGTATGCAAATTTTTTGTCTTCTTTTATAAATCTAGGTATTTAATAATGATACGCTTTCTTCCATAAAATTCTCCAAGACCAGCATCGAAAATGAAAAACAATTCACATTTATGAAGCAGCGCTCAACCTAAATTTAAAACTCAACAAAATTTCTGAACTAACCGAAGCGTAAAACGTGGCTTGCACTAAAAATGATTGGCAAAATTTATATTCATAAGCACAGTAAGATGTTGTAAGGGGTTGGTGAATTTTGGGATATTATTAGGGGTGGCACCCTCTCAGGTAATCGACTGACAAATGTCTTAGATATTTTACCAACTTCATTTTGTGGATACCGCGCGAGGCGGGTATAAAGTTCCTCCATATCTCAGTATTTTTATTAGAATTCCATGGAAAATTGAAAACGGGTGAGTTTACTAAAGATACGTGCCGCTGTTTTGCATGAAAGGTGACTTTGTTTTTAGTCCAAAATTCGGAATAAGAAAGTGAAATAAAAGCTATAAAAAGATACAAATCGAACTTTGAATTTTGTTAAGTACCACATATTCGCTTTGATTCTGTATTTGTGACATGTTTTTCTAGTAAAATAGAACATACCAATAGACAAAAATTAAACTTAAACAAAAAGCCTATTTTTGATCGTTATCACTCTTAATTAAAGTTTTTTTTTATTTGTTGAAATAGGTACCTACTTCAACGGACCAGCCAAACTGTCAGAGTTATTGAAACGCCGTCACAGCAAAAAAAATCCAATATCAACACAAACCACACAAAATAAGCCCAAGAGAGTAAAATACATTGATTTTTGATTCCCACAAACTTACTTTAAACATCCTTTACTCAGAAACACCATCCGAATTTTTATGAAAAATTTCCCATTTTCTTACCGCTTCCCGACAATAAGGTGCGAAATTAGGAGAAGAATTAGACTCCCCCGTGGAGCGTGCCTTGAATCCAAAATGCAGTGGGGTGCAGAACAAGAGAATACACCGACCACCCTTTTCTTGATAACGTTATATTACATCAGACGTATTGATTTATGGAGTCGGTAATCTACTCTTTTATTGGAAGTAAGATATTGTAACTTATGCCTTTGATGCTAGCTGTATATTGTATTTTTCTGTTTATTTTTTAGACTCGTATATAAAATGAAATTAAGTGTTGGGCTGTGAATGTCTTTTTTATTTAATCTTTAAATAAATTGAAACACGTGTCCATAAAAGAGCATGGCCATTAACATGTTCAAACAAGCATACCTACTGTTGGATATTTAGTGGACTGTAATTATTTTACTGACCTTTAGCCCGCCCTGGTGGTCTGGCGTTGGTCCTCGGGATCCCTCGGATTCTTGGAAAGGCTTCAGGCAGTGGACTCCTTAGGTGCGATTCACTCGTATCCTTCTTAATTGGCACGCACTTATTAACTTGCATGGAATAATCAGCACTAGCTATTGTATTTTGATTGATTTCGGAATTTTGAAAAGAACGGCGCACACGGCGGTTGCGTGTTCTTGACAACATGGGAAGAAGTGTGACGTTTTAGCGCCATCTTGTGGGCTATCAGATTCTTAAAAACAGTCCACATTATCTATGTGTTGACACATAACTTTTTTCTCTATGATTGAGCAATAACTTTTTTCTCTATGATTGATGCATTGAATTTGTAAAACGAAACACCTACTAAGCAATTGCTGTTCATAGTTTCTAGCAATAAGCAAGTTAGGACATTCAAAAATATGCAGCGACGTGCTCGCGAACTATGTCTCCTTAACCTCTAAAGCCACAGCACAGCATGCCCAATAGTAACAATGTTTCAACACATATACAACTAAGTATCACATATAAGTATTGAAGTATGTTTCATGCTGGTAGAAAGCATGTGAGTCAGTGTCAGTACTTTGTATCAATATAAAAGCATAAACAACAATGACAACTCCTATATAGATTTAAGAAAAAACGGTGCAAAAAGCTCCATCCTTAACATAAAAAAAGAAAATACTCTTATATACCAAAGTATGGAACTCAGTCCCTTACGAGTGGATGCTGTTACTGACTTTGTTGAAAACTGTGGTTTGTGTGGTTTGCTTTAATTATTATAAAGTTGAGTTTCTACTCCGTTCAAGATCGTTCCTTCTATAAGCCTTCCCAACAACTTAAACTTTAGCTTCGATCATAAAGTTTTGGTAACCACTCACCAATCCTAGATCTGTTGCATGAAATTTCATAATAAGTAAACAAGGGATTAAACATACTTACTTTTTACCCTTAGGGATATTTACATCGTTTACAATACCTCGTATCTGTGACTGTCGTCTTACTGTCATTATAATAAAGAACATACAATTTCTTTGTTAGTAATTCGATGTTAACAATCATCTTCTCCTTAAAAGGTAAACATGTCAAAAATATACAAAGAAAACATTATTTCAGGATGAATAAGCAAATTTAATAAAACTTATAAGTCTCCAACATTTCATCTTGTACCAACATGTAGCTCATAGATTTCGCCAACCAATCTAAAGTAAACATTTTAGATTGAAAAGAGAATAAAGAATGCAGACACGACCTGTCCTCTTTAAAAATGAAAGCGTCTCTGCAGCAAGCGAGGTCAGTCCACAAAATACATCAGAACAAGTATAAGAAAAGCCTTGGCTAACAAAAACATTTTTCTTACTGTAACCTCGTGTTTACTCCGAAGTGTTTACCAAGCGAGCCGCAGATGTTATTCGCCATAAGCCCCTCTTATTAGGGATTCCGTATGTTCACAGAGAACATGCCAACAAAGTATTTTTGTTTCAGCGACGTTAATAATATTTTTATCTACTGCTTTCACAAGCCGCTACGAGTGTTGGTCTAGCCGATAATGAGATAAGTGTTAATTATTATCCTTGTTATTGGATGAGACCTTGTTATTAGCTGAAGGCGATGGAAGGATATTATAAAAAATCGCTCGTTGACAATCGAGTTTATCGTTTTTGATTCGCAATGCGTCAGTGACGCGCGGTGGTTATCACTTACCAACACCAAGTCTTATTGGTATTTTAAGATAAGATAGATAACGTAATTAATTGTTTAAAAATATTGTAAACAATTCGTATTAAAAAATATAAGTTCCCAATTTAAATTCAAATTGTCTCCCTGGTTCATAATATCCTCGAATATTCGTTTATCATATCAATGCCTACATGCGCTGTTAGGTATGGAAAAAAACGAGAATATATTTTACATCCGGTCAGGTGTCGTGGAAATCCTGAGGGAAATCTAACTTTCCCGGAGGCGCAGACAGCAATCGATTCTATTCAAATTTATGACAGAGAATAACGGTTTGCATATATTACTCGGAGCGGTTATTACGGTTTCCTTTAGCGATCCGTTTCGAAACACGATAACCGATGTCGATTAGAAGAAAAGGTTATTTCAAACTCTTTACTACGAAGTGCTAATGATTTTGTTATTGTTTTATAAACTTTAATTTTCATAACTCACAAATACAACAACCATCACTTTCTACAATATTTTTACTCGATACTCCCGTTTTAAAAAGTTACAACTGACTATAATTTCTTAAAATACGAGTAAAAGTATGTAAGTACATATGTGCAGAATAAGTACGAGTATTTTAAGATATAGTACCCCTCACACTGTGAGAGGAGACCCCAGCCGTGGGACATTTATGGGTTGCAATGAAATGAAATGAATGAACCAAATAAATACGAATAAAACTGCTGTTTTTCTCCGAACTATCTGAAACCTGATTAAAACTTATAATGCCAAACTTATGCTGCCTTATGGAAATACGGTGTCAACAGCTCTGTATAAATATTACTCTGTGAACCCTATCAATAGCCGTCTGCGACTGGCAGCTTTGGCGCCGACTTCTCACAAAATTCGCGCCCTTATTTTATTGCCTCCTGTCCAAGATTAAACTTTCCCTGCGTTTTAGAATTCATTCAGTCTACAAATGGACGATTGCTGAGTTTTATAGTAACCAAAACGTCTATGAAAATACTTCGTATCCAACAATTGTTTCCGTTAAGCTACCGGTGGAAATGTCGGATTGTGATTTTGATTAGAATTTTTGTGATAGAATTGAACAGGAATATTTCACCATAGAATTTTGTTAATTCTTCTGCCACCAACAATTTTATATTATCGAATTGTTACATACAATTTTATTTATCTTTAATATTATACTAATCTACAAAGCCAAAGACGTCACCGACGCGTTTCTGAATACGATAATATTAATAGCAAGATTCAATACTAAGCACGCTCAGTTTCCTTTGATCAATTAGACATAACTTCGTGTATTAGACAAGGCATGTACTTACTTATGTGTACATAATATACGGCTTTCCATGTAAACTCAATTCATCCCTTGGGATCAAGAGTATTCTTACTTAACTAAGTTAAGAAAGGTCCACCTCAACATTCTCTAAGGAACGTAATATAGTATAGTACGTTCCCTGCCGCATTTCAGTCCCGCGGATTAAGGCCAAAATAGTCCGTCAATAAGTAGATCATCAAAGTTTTTAATAGTTTAAGAAATTCATTATTAAAATTTCTAATAGAAAACGTGATAAAGAAATGTATTAAGAATAGTTTTGTATAAGGTATTCAAAGGTTTGTGAAGTCTGTGTATAGGCCAACTGTAAGCACTTAGCTATTTGGTAATTTTTATGCTGTCCAAAGATTTTTCGACATTGGGAGTAACGGCTTAACGTGCCCTCCGATGCACAAAAACGCTCAAGATTTTTTTCGCCACTACCGTTCACCCATCGACATTGCACGCCTGCAGTTGCTTAACTTCTTCGATCACTTAGCTTGACTCAAGCCACTATGGCCTAGTGACTAGGCTATAAGCGCTTCAGATACTCAAATATACCATGCTTAATTAGCTACAAGAAGAAATACCTCCTGCGGCCTACGTAACTCCTTATGTAACTCTATTATAACATAACACAACTTTCCCAGTTTTAATCTACTAAAATAAAAATTAAACACGAAACTGCGGTATTTTACTTTAAGAACCCACCCGATATTATTTCACGGGAACTGAATAAATTTTCTAGGGTAACTAACATAAAGAAAGAAGTATGGAAGGAGGGCCTTGGGCAACAAATCTCCATTTTACCGGATTAAAGCACCTCGCTGTTTTATATAATAGACCCGGTATGAAGTACTCTGAATATTTTATGGAAGCAAAGTTAGGTTACACCTTCAGACTGCACCTTATTGTTTAAGCGAATCAACCTAATAAGAATCTAGTATCACTGCAATGTATGTGACTTTCTCTTAGAATACGAACAATTTTATACACGTTATCTTAATTAAATCTATCATATTCTCCAACTGTATAGCGATCCGGTTCAGACCAGATAAAATCCAGTCTCATTTCATCCTCCAAATAGATTTTCTACTGGGAATATCCATACTATATCTACTATACCTATGGTAGCCTAGTGGTTTGACCGTTGGTCTCCTAAACTTGAGTTCCTGGGTTCGATCCCTGGCACGCATCTTTAATTTTCTAAGTTACGTGCGTATTAGAAACTAATTGTCACTAACAAACATTTATTAATTTGGTTATCTATTATAGCTTCGGAAAGCCGTTCAGCTAACATTGACATGCATATTTGCATTTTTACCTATGGAAATGTGACGGCTAAAAATTCATAGAAATTCATAGTTATTTCTTTGCGTGGTGTTTAAAAGAAATGGAGTGTTTTAAAATGAATTTCATCAATATTTACTTACCTACGTATCTCTACAATAAATTTTTAAATACCATTTGAATAAATGAGGGCAATACAAAGCTCAAACGGGCGAAAGCTCTAAACATGAAGCATCGCAATTTCTTGTATAAATTTTTAATATAAGTTACGGAAGTGGCATCAAAGTTTACGAATGTTGTAAATTTTTATTTGATCTTTGTTGTTACGGAAAAATGAATTACCTCTAACTTTTCCTCTTTCATTTCTTGGATTATGGAAGAAATACAGTAGGAAGGTACCTACATAAAAACCAACAAAGTTTGAATACACAATGCTGTATACAAAAAGTTTTGAACTTTAATTTTGAATATAAATAAGTGGCCAAAATTGCTTTGTTCGTATTTTACACAAGGTTAAATAAGTCAAGAGAAAAGTATGGAAAGATTTAAACATAATATTACCGCGGTTCGTAAATAGCTTTATGTATGCAGGAATTATTATAAATAATTTTTGGCAAGAAGTATATACGTATTAGTAGTAAAGTTTTATTAAATACGTTTATAATAATAACGTTAAAACTACGAAAAAATAATTATTAGTCCAAAAATCTATTAGTAGTTTCAACGAGAATTTTATCAGTCCAAACATGAACCGTTGTCGGTAAATATCACTAAGTAATTGAAGGCAACTTAATTAAAATCCATATAATACGCGCACTGAGCTTTCCAAGCGGACACTTAGTTGAACAACAAACCGACAAGCTCAAAGTAACCAACTTCGTTCATAATTCCCTTTGAAGAATCTCTTTGAGCTTACGATTAAGATAAAGGCCGACGTAGTGCGAAAGTTATTTATTTACAACGTAGGTACGACGTAGCTCCGGGATTTGTTATTAAATTTTATGGGAATGTTACCGATGTACCCTTAAAATTAATTCTTCCACTAAAGTTTAAATATCCTTTAAATTAATTTTCATATTACAATTGTTTTTGTCTCCAGCATCAACACGATCACACATGAACTTAAATTACATTTTTTTTTAATGGAATTCCTGCTAAATTAAAGACTTGTCAAAGTGGACTAAGGTCATAGATAATTTAGATCTCTTTCAGTGGTTAAAGCTAAGCCGTAATAGGGATCAGTAGACTTAGAAAATAAATGGAAAAATCTAATAGGAATCAAATATTTAGTCAACCAGAGAAACCAATAAAAGGGTCAGAAGTGGTTGACCAAATCATGATTAGGGTATCATACACTCACACATTAATACTTTTGAGGTAGATTGGCGTTTCGCGCAAATGGCAAAGAAGAAGCGTTTTGTGGGATAAAATAATTTGTTTATTAAAGTTATTAAAATAAATGTAAATTATTTTTTTGGTACAACGACAAATAGCTTTATTAATGAGTTTAGGAGTATGTTGATTAGTATTGTATGTACCGGATGACCTTTCTGGTTCTGGAAACCGTTTTTATTCATCCCAGTCATTGACAATAAATAATGAGGTAGGTACTCTAAAATAGAACTAAAGAAATAGTGTTGTGCTTCAGAAAAAAAATTGTAAGTCAGTTAAAAATTCGAATACTCCTAGACTACCAACTTCTTAGTTACGGCCAAAAATGTTCTTAATACCTTGTTTTTTATACCTACACCCATCCGACTTGACCTAAAACTAATTCTATGAAACCAATACTTACTACTGAAACCAGTAGCTTCTTGAACAAAAGTAAGCGTAAGATACATATTTTATGTACAAATTGTTAATACCTGTACAAACAGTTACTTAATTAGATTATACTCGTAATATAAGTTTAACTTCCATTCCATTGCATGACTTCAAAATGTATTTATTAAAACTTATTTGCGAAACTTCAAAAACTGAGATGTAAATACGTGCAGGATTGTTAAAACCATTGCCTACTTTACTACACAGTCCATCTCAATTCGCTTCCGTCATACATTTGCGCCATCAGTAATAGCTACAAGCTGGCAAACACTGATATTAGTTTCCGTGTAAGCAGTTTGGCGTGTCCCCTGTTATTGCTTCGTAATGCGCCCGGCCGCGGCGCTGCCCGTTGTTGATATGGCTTGCTTTTATTGAATTCTAATAAAAACGCGTCGGTGCGTAATAAATCAATGAGTCTGTCCCGTAAAAATAGTTGTTTATTGCAGCATTTATGTCTCGTGGATATGAGGTTCAGTTAGTTCGAATATTTGCTCATTGCGGATCGAATTGAAGTGTATATGGAGGTCTATGATGGTTGCTTTATGTTATACCCTCGTATACTCAATACTATGACATTAGAAAAGAGGGGGGTCTTTGATTTGCTTACTTTTAGTGACGTTTGTTCATAACTTATTGCCTATGTAATACTATTAGTATCAGTATTATTGGTTGGCAACTAAGTAATTGTGGATTTTACTAAGAATGGAAATTAAAATAACTGTAGAATTACCAATCCACTTTGCGAACTAATATCGTTGAGCGCGAAGCATTAACAAAGACTTATAAGCTCTCTTTAGCGTCACTTAAAAGATTTTTTTAATGTATTAAGTCGTAGCTATTTGCTTAGCGAGTAAAATGGAATACTTTAATTTGTTATAGGTACAATAGTATTTATTATGAATATCGAGTTACATAATCCTTTGTTTTAACTATCCGACCGCGCTAGAAGGAGGGAATTTTTTCTAAACTGCTTGACGGATTGCTACATGTGGGATGTCAACTTATATTTTTACTATCCACCCACAATCCCTAAAAACATAGCAGTCTTGTGTGGGTTGTTCTTCAAATTATGACTTGTTTTAAATCTCTGAATGAATTACTCTTAGCTTCTCTACGTTAGTTTGGATAGTCATGTGGTTATATTGTAGTGAACACGTCACAAACAGCCACCCGTAAACAACCAATCCCCCACCTCTTATGGTTAACGAAGCGAATCCGCCTCAAACTCGGCTCTCAGTAAACAGTGTCACTATGCGAATTATTTTTAAGTAAACAGACGTGACTTCTTGACCCAGTTAACTAAAAAATAAAATTTATTTTATTTCGTAGTAAACTTCAGAGAAAAGTTTCAGTCTAACACGCTCTACCTTCCCGAATTTAAATCTCAAAAAAATTAACCCTTAATAATTATCAGTGACCGATCAAATTAATAAATAAATAAAAAACGTAAGTACCTAAGTATGTTTGAATTATTGAAAAAAATAGTGTTTATACATGTTAAAATTTCATTTCCTTTTTTAAAAGCGGTTGGGTTGATAAGTTGCAAACCCCAATTCATGCGATTATATAAAATTCCAGCATTTCATTTAGTTCCATAAATTTTAAGATAAGCCGCTTTTATAACAACTGTAAGGAAACGAGTGCAGCTAGGCAAAAAAGGCTAAAAGAAAAATACGTGGGATTTGCGTAGAAAGGGTAGCTTAGGTTTGTCTTTGTGCGCGAGAGAGAATTTATTTTATGAACTAATTTTCCAACGACAACATTCCTTATATGCGGGGAGAGGCCTGGGGCGATGTAGGTATTTTTTTGGACACAAACCACGCTCCCTATTTAATGAAAATTCTGTACCGCAATATGCCGCAGGGGACCGCTTTCACTGATTGTAGAAATTTTTCCAAAGCTCGTATGAATATTTTTATGTAGCACAACTTTTGTACCGAACCACCGATTGCCACTTTGAGTGAGCTGGTAACGCTAGTCCTATCTCTTTTACTTTTTCTAAAATATAGAATTTTAGGCAGTATCCGAGCTATTTCGCTCTTGGAACACCATCAGTATGGCACCTACGAAAAATGTTTTACTGTCCGAATAGCAGGTCATACTTCGCAACAATACCTAAAAATTCACATGGAATTTATTTTCAAACATACAGAACTTTTAACTGGAAATATAGGCAAGTTGCGTAGTAGGTAAGGGTGAAATAATTTTTTTGAGAATATCAGAGCAGCTAGAACTAATAGCCAGATAAGTACTTGTAAAAAGGCTATGGAAAATTGTAAAGAAAATTATTTTGTAACGACAAAAAGTAATAGGTAGCATACATGTTGGTCATAAACTTTAATAGAATCTTGTTTTAGTGTTGTCTAGCGTTGTATTGCAAAGCGGATAATAGTGATGTCTGATGAGCGGCGGAATGTGCAATAACCTTTGTCTAACAAAGCGACCCGTTGTTATCCGGATTATGCGCCGTAATGCTATCCACACCGTCCGCTCCTAACTCCTACTCATATTAAGATAAATTTTATTTGCATAGTCGACAAACAAAACAAGCTACTCGTCTCTTATGCCTAAGAAATCATTCACGCTTTGGCTACGAAGGAAACAAGGTACTCTTGCATGGTTCATGAAGAACAGTTTAAACTGAACGGTGTAAATACCATGCACTAATCTTGGTATTGAAAACAACATGTACCATTCGTCATTGCCTTATCTGCTGGTTAGGAGTTAGGTACCACAATCAGAGGAGATTGCCTTGACGGATGGATTGGACATAAATCTTGTTAGTATAATTGCGACTTAATACTCAAGAAACTGAATACATATTTCCCAAAACCAGAGTTAGGGGCGAAAGATGCAGATCGCAACTCAGAGAACCATAGTTTAGTTCTAAAACTTCTTACGAGATTTTCACGTTAGACTTGTTTTATAACGCTACGGAGCTTAATAGCGTAGCAAGGTGAGCGGGAGAATGTGCAATAAGCTACCTTTGTCTCGCAAAGCGATCCTTTATTGCCAGAATGCCGCGCATTTTACTCCCAGTTTTATTTTTTAGGTTGTACCTATATTCAATTTGACTGCGTTTCGGTCTGAAGAGCCAGGTGTCGGGATAGAATCCTATTGTTTATTTCGAACTAGATTCCGTTCATACACTGCGAGATATTTGATGTTTTGAAGTTACAGACAGTAACGATTTGCCGTACGCATATGTCACTTATTTAAATTAAAATAGGTCTAATGCTTACTTAATGGTATACGACGTATAGTAGACGTAGTACTAAACAATACTTTATTAACCGCCAGATTGGCGTTAAGTGGGTCCGGGGACCAATTCTCAGCGATGCAAAAATTTTAATGATGAATTTTAATTTCTGTTATTAATCGTATTTTTAATCTAGGTATAAAATGTCGACGATCTCATGTCAAAAGGGCTGAACTGATTTTGATCAATTTAGTTTAGCGATAGATTAGGCCTATAAGTCAGATTTGGTTTATTGAAGAGGTTGAAATAGAGATGACAATTTACTATAGGGATATCACAAGAAATATTTTTTGCTAGGGATACCTATCAATACAATTTCCGCGAGCAAACATAGTAACAGCTGGTAGTGAATAATTAGTAAACTCTATATTATTTCAAGTGTACTCGAACGCGTATACAAACACAGGCTATAAGTGATGGAAGGTGAGCCCTGGAATGCGCAATAAACTGTACCTTTGTCTCTTTAGACCGTTATTCACCGGGTTTCGTATGTTTCCCGTTCTATTTATTCAGGATAGATACAAGGGTACACCATTACATTAAACCTTATACATTACAAGCTATTTGTAAGCCTAACACCTAATCTACTTAATAAAATGCTTATAGTGGTTCAGAGAATAGATTCTGATAACAGACTCTGAAATAGTTGACTTCGAAACGTGAAACTTAGTATTACCACAGATTAGAAAATAGTTACTTTGTATTACTGCATCACGTCTTTACGTGATCTTGAATCTTTATTCAGGACTGAAATAACAGTTTCTCTTTCGAACCCTGATTTTGTTCAAGTATAAGAGAGACGTAAGAATAAATAAGATACGTCTTATCGAACCTTTAATAAATTGAGGATGGGAAACCAAACCACAAACATAGGATTTTCATAAATTCGTCACGTAAAAGTCATATGAATATAATAATTTTTAGCCTCAATGTGTAGCTTAGGTACGTAATACATACGACCATAACAATTTTCATCGTCATAGAAGACCGTTTATTGCATACTTTTGACTTAAAAGTTACCAAAGTTCATTACTTCTCTTCCTGAATCTTCATGTCTTACAATTGTAAAGACTTAGTACCTCTTATAAGTTCAATATTGGTTAATGATTAAACTTTAGGCTTCTGTTTCGGAAATCTGATCGAAAGACGAATTGATAATTTTACGCTAGAATGTTAAATAGTATTTCCATTACTGTTGATCTTACGTTTATTTTGGTAAGTATATATTTTAGATTAAACTTCCTAGAACTTTGTTAAACTATTTAATATTTATTTTTGTTCTCAGAAATTCCTTTAAGAAGTACTAATCAACTTGTTTACTGAATGTAAATTTTATTATGATTCTTAACTTTACCAAACTAATAACAACGGTAAATTTATATTAAAACATTCTAATAGATCCTCTATCTATTAGAAGTCCCGTATATATTAGAAGGTTTAATAAGATTTTTGTGCAAACAACCAACTCCGAATACCTAAATCATATTAGATTTTTATCATACCGATACCAAGAGAAAGTCGATAATGGGCGTTTACATAACATTAAAGTTTGTTTGTCCATTTGTAGACCGAGTTACAAACTACTAGCTATAATAATTTATCTGAAAATCGATAGATAGCTACGAGGATATAGCCACATACTTACCATCATGAATTTAACCCTTAACCGTAACTTGTTCCTTATCCTCAATTCGTATTATAACGTCATCTATATTCTAATAACGACGTCAATGTCACTATTCCTACAAATTGAACGTTACTCCAATAAAAAGTAACTGGGTCGCAATATGAATGGAAAGCAATTACTTCAACAAGCAAGGTCAATTCCCTTTTTCTCCGTTTTGGGGATTTAAAATAACATTTGAAGTTAGCCTAATTTCCCTACGATACATATTATGCTCGTAATTGCGAGGTACCCGTAATTCGGTGCACTTACGAAATGCTATTAACGATTATTGCGATTGCGAATTACTTGACATTATAATTATGGTATGTATATGTTATGTATGACCCAAAATTTAATATATACCTACACAGGCATTTCCCACAACGGTAGAAAAAACGGTTATTGATTTTCTTGTATTTTTTTTAATCTTTTTTATTTATAGGTATTAATTCTATATGGGCCGATCGAAGTCCTTAAGAAAAAGATCTTAAATTAAAACTCATATTGCTAATAACCATAGTTTCAGCTACCAAACAAGGAAATTATATATTGCAAAAAAAACCCTATCTCTACTTAGGTACGTTATAACAAAATAAAAAATCTCCATACTGCCGTATCGTTAGTAACTGTAGCGTCCAGAAATTGTGTTTCAAGATTTTCAGAAACTTAGGCAATAGCTACGAAGTTTTTTCTCGTAACGTACATGCTTGAGTTGCCACTAATGGAAAATTGTTTCTTACGGAATTTAGCCAGAAATGAGAAGTAACCACACTAAATACTGGTCTCCTTCATAGTGTAAGTTTTATTGCTGGAGATTGTATTATTGGAGAGTTCAAGTAATGACGTCTATAATTTAATTTATCGACAATTTATTAGAGAATTAACTTGGAAGTAAGTCTTTAGTATGTTTAGAAAATAAGTAGGTTTAAGAATGAAGTGATTCGTATAATTATAATACATACCATGTACTTTGAAAACATACTTTAAAAAGGTTTAAAACTCATTAAAAACCATTTTGTGACTGTTATTTCCAACCATTTGGGTTGTAGAGCTTGCCGAAGAAATGGAAATATCTGCATACATACATACATACATGCGCTCGATAAACATTATCCTCCTTCAGGCACATTCGGATGAAAACGAAGAAAACGCTTTGAGTTATTCTTACATACCTAATAGTATAGAGATGAAGGTGTGTTTGAGGAGAAGGAACGTTCACAGCCAATATTAACTTGCCGACGTTAGGCTAGGCACGTTGCAGGAATACGAATTACACCCATTGTACCTACGAGGTGGATAGATCTCGTAAGGTAAGGTCTACGTGGCTCGAGGATTTTAGAAAGCAGAGATTCATCCTAAGAAGATACAACGTCTGAAATAATAAGCAACCTCCCATTGTATCCTGTGAGGGAATCCTCTCGCTCTCGTGTCATTTAATATGTACATAATAAGTGGAACGAGCTGAATCGTGTGAGTTCTAGGATTTCTTAGAATTTCTCGCTTTACTCTAGAGAATTGAGCGCTAATTTCGTGTAAGATGATTTTGTAGCATTACTGATTAATGAACTCGTGTTTTTCATTGTTACGTAACGTGTTACGGAAAATTATTTGTAAGCACGAGCATTAAGGTTAAGAGCGAAAAATCAAAGATTAATTTAAGATATAAGTAGATATATAATATGAATTTCGAAGAGACATTTTCAGATTTGTCGCCCCTTAGCACTTGGTGCGCAAAAGGCAATAAAAATATTTGTATTTTCATCAGAAGACCAATTTGATTGCAGTCAGAAAAAGACAATGAAATAAATCGTCTATTTTAGTTTAATTATTGATTTCTATGAATCTTGAACAGGAGATTTTTTTTATTACTTACTGTTAATTTTTTTCTCTCGAAATACATATTAATAACAATCATAATCATAAAAGTCGATAAATAAATCAAACTTGAAACGACAAATTACATCACGATATGAAACTAAAACATTTATCTGCAGGAATATTGTTTCTGCATGTAAGTGTAGGATAAAGAGAAATGTTGAAATCTAGTAGACTAAGACTAACTCGATTACAAGTTGCACTGCAAGGTGTGTCTATTTAAATTGCATTGTAGTCGGTAGACGGTAACGATGCTCAAAGACGAGGGTTTTGATTAGATTTGTTTCTCCACCCTACCCATACTCATGTCTGAGTACATCGTCTCACAAAAAGTGTGTCCTGTAGTACCAAGGACTAGTAATATCAGCTTTATGGATTCAGTTTTACACTTCAATTGAACGGAGAAAATGGTAATCGCAGCCTTTGAACTCTGCTTAGTATATCGAATGTTCTTTGTACTAAGAAAATGGTTGTTAAGCTTAGGTATCTACATTTAGGGATCAATAATTAAAAAAGGAAAAGAGAAAAAAAAAAGATTTTTAGTTATCGCATGCCGTATTAAAATTGTTTCCAAGTTATGTCTGAGCTTGTATTGGAATTTGGCAAAAATATATAGTAGATTCTATGTCTTTTTCGTGAGCTGCAGAATTTTGTGTAACAGATAATTTTAAGATTGACAGGAGTCATTACATGTGAGGCGAGTACGTGAGGCCAGAAAGCGAACATAAATCTTCTCATATGGCAGGTTTACATACTTCCATACACTGTGCTTTATCGCTGTTCGCGGGCCATTTTTACCTCACTAATAACAATAAAATACCAACATTGCAATGATTATAATCCATTGGATATAACGAGTGTGTAGAGACAAGTACAAAAATTTTTACAGAATTATATTAATTATACCTACAAATGTTTATAATTTACTCTTGTAAGGATAAAAAATTACCAATTGTGTAAGTTATGATTTGATAAGTCAATAATGTCACATGAACGTTTCGAAACAACATGTTTTATTTATAAAATACCTATAACAAATTTTTTTGATAAAATTCCAATAATAAAAGGAATTATGAATTATAAAAGTATTAGTCGTTTAAATATTCTACTCGAACACAAAAAATAACAAGTAAATAATCGATTAATGTTGCCTCATGTAAACCAAGCTTGTGTAACTAGGGTTAAGTGTTGACGTTGCCTTCAATTGAGTAGGCGCTGTGATGGATGGTACAGCAGTAATGGAGTTCACCCTTGAAGTTGCTGGTAAGATCTCAAATTGTTGCTACTACCCTACCCCTACTGAACTCTTGGAAAATCTCGATACGATAAAGGCAATGCTTTGTACTTTATAGAATTCATAAATAAAATAAGGTGAATTTTTATGACGTATTTCTGGAGTCAATTTTGTTTTTGTGCTAGATAATTTTGGCGAAATTTAGTTTTGTGAACACCGGAACAAACATTTTTAAGATAAACAGATATATCTAGTGAAGAATACCTCAAGCCGGGGTTGCTCTGAGGACTAACTTCACCATTCATTTACAAAGTAAACCCCAAGTTGAACCCTCGAAACTCATTAAAAGTAAATCCGGGTGCATTTTCTAAAGACGCTGAGTTAAAGCTTCTTTAAAGAAATTTTCTTAAAACTGCTAACGTCGGGCGTGCCTCATTTGCCACTATTGAGGCATTTCCCCATAGTTCAATGCGCTACCTTCCGTTTAAATAAAGCTCGAGATTGAATCGTTCCGGATTCACTCTAAAAACTTTATCGCAATTCTTGTTCTCGAAAAGACGGATTTCTTAAAGATTTTCGCGTCATATTTTGTTTTTAATGCGCAGGCTTTGGAATAAGATGCTTTTGATTCTTTGAAATGCACAAGAAATCATGTTTTGGCTTAGAAAGAGAACCGGCTATGAATAGATAGCTAATTAACCGTAGATGTAAGTTGAATTTCTCTGACTTTACTAGGAAATATCTGCTGGTTCAACACACTATTACACTCGTCGTCATAACCACAAGAATATTAAATATTCTTGCAAAACGAAACGCAATATCTAAAAATAAATGAAACCAGTGCGTTGAACGGGTATAGTGTCGCAATGATAGGTAAAGTAAAGATAAGAACTGTATCTAATATACGATTACTTTTATATTCAACTACAACGTCGTCCTGTTAAGCTCGCTTTGTGTCCGTTAGAACAGACTCGAGAACACCAACTATAGACATTAAATCTATAGACATAGACAAGAAAAAACTATTTGTACATCTTTATTATCAGGTTACTTTTCAACTTGGTAATATGTGCACATTCACGTAGATCTATATCTTCACAATTTAGTTTCATCTCTAAATATTAATCATAACTAATGTATTAAAATTTAATGTACTTTAATTATAATTTTATTATTATGTTACGATCTCAGAAGTGCATACATTTTTACCTCAATCCCTCATTCAAGTCATAAAATATACTATACGATGTTACATACAAGTAAAATAATCATTTTTTAGTAATAGAAAACACATTAAACCTTTTCTAAAACACATTAGAGATACCAACAGAAATAGTAAGATTAATAAAAAGTAGATAAATGTCAGTTCTAATAGATTCGTAGCGATTATTGTCACCCCAATTTTCCAAATGCGGACTGCTTGGCAAACACTGATATTAGTTTTGTGCAAAAGTACTCTACTTGAGTGTTTCCGGCTATATTTCATTTAGGTACAAACTATTTAGTATACCTACTACGACAATAACTCCCCATCACTTTAACTGATTAAATGAATATATTTTTATCTAAAGCATACGAAGAACTAGCAAAAGTCAACGCCTAATAATCTCCAATTTTTATATAAGTATCTGCATAAATAAAGTTTGTTACAATAATCTAATTTAACTTTTTCTCTTTTTTTTTCTTTTTCCCTCACAGCTTTTTATAGGCACAATTTACTTTAATTAGCAACCTCACACTTTAGTTATAATACGTACTATTTCTGACTTACGAGTAGAATTCTGAACTTATAAGGGTGTTAGGGTCAGACGGAAAGCACTAAGATTTTTACTTTCATCAAAAGAAATTACCGATCACGATAATGTTTAATTGGTTATTACATAAATTCCAAAAGGAAGGGTAACTTATAGTTTAAATTGTAGTAGGAAATTACTTGCCAATAAAAATTATAGCATAAGTTAAAAATAAGTTATCTATTAGCAGATTCAGATTATAAAACCACTTTACCAAAAAAAGAACAGACTTTGTCATCTTTTGTATTTTCAATAGCTTTTCGTTCCCAGGCTAATAACCGACCACGATAAGCCTGCCTGGATGAAACAAGCTAGGCAATTGCAGTATCCCAAATTTTATTCTGAAGCTGAACGAAAACCCGCTGCGACAAAGCCTAGGCAAAGATACAATCAAACTGAAAACAAATAAGAAAATAATAAGCAGTCTTGGTTGTGTAGATTGGATTATGTTAAAAACTTTTTAAGTTTCAGAGGATGAGTGATTTTTTTTTCGAATTAAGTTGTTTTCAATTTACTTGATGACGCATTATGACTTAAAATTTAATTGCTGTTATCATACTTAATAAGATTTATAGTCGAGAATTACAATTATAGGATAGAACGTTATACTCGTAGCTCGTAAAAATAAAGCACGAACAGGTAAGAAACTTTAATTTAAATTCAATTCATTCATTCTTGAAGTTACAAACAAATACCTACTAGGATTTCATTAATAAAGATCAGTCCGTTCGAATTTCGCTACCCGTAAAGTATTTTTACGATGCGAATAAAAATTTAAAATTCCGCGAACTTAAATTACCCCATTCCGCACTCTGAAGAGAGTAATGAAAAGAAAAGTTCGCTTTTCATGACACATAGATTATTCTTATTGCCTCTTTTGTCCACAATGTACGTGAGCGTTTATATAAAATTTTATGGCCTCTATCTACTGGATTCAATTTCATTTCCAAGAATATATTTAGTCTTGTTTTGCGTCATAGACTATTTAATAGACAGAAAAGCGTCCTCGAAATACCAGAAGTAAGAATATGAATAGATAACAATAGTAATGTTATTCAAGATTTTTTTATCAACCTCATAGGACTAATTTAAAAAGGTGGCAAATTATTTAATAAACCTTGATATTAGGTGAAGGATCTACTTTTATTACACTAATTATAATACACAAAATTCTTGAGTACCTATGTGATATTTCAATCCAATCTCCTCAAATTATTACAACTTTCCAACGTAATATATCGAAACAGGTAAGACGTTATAGGTTTGGTCAATAATTTCCCGATCCCAAGATGGCATTTAAATTGAAATTCTGAATTCCGTACAAAATATTTTGTTCAAGTCATGCTTGTCTTAGCAACAATGGATTCTTGCAAATTGTGGCGACCGCGCTGTTGGATGAATGGAATACTGCATAATAGCAAGCAACTTGGCTCCAACTCAATCCAATTGAGGCTCGACACTGTTCCTACATGAATTATTAAATCGATTGATTAGCGAAACTGCAGGTATTTAGAAAGTATAATTGAGTCCTCTGAAAGTAGACTACTTTTTTCTGAAGGCGACAAACGAACAGAAAAGCCAACCAAACTTATTAACTAATGATATTTTTTTTAAGTTGATATCAATTTTGCAATAGAAAAGGCAGCATAATATTTTATCAACAGTTACACGATTGCTTTTAACTCTAAAACTATTGTCAGCGCTTTCGTACCTATATTTATATTTTTTTGCAAACTTAAGACAAATTACCTGCAAGAGCACGTTGTAGGTACCTACCTATCAAAAGCTTCCGATTAACTTAACTTATTTAAACCAGGTAAATAAGGGACTAAATTCTAAACTTTACAAAGTTCGTCTTGCTCGGCCTTTTGACATTTAACTGTTTTAATTGTGCCAAGACTGCCAGGAGCTTTGAATTTGCTACAAAATTATCACTTCCTCGTCTTTGTCCCTAAGAGTCCAGAATACTTGAGTGCAGAAATTTCTCCTAATTTTCCGGAGCTAATTACGTGCACGGTAGGATGAAGGGCATTTTCGCACAAATTCTATTCAGGACGTGATGTTAGACCATTTTTCGACTGAAGTAATTCTACAGCGGACAAACAAAAAATAAAAGTCACGTTAATTAGGATGTCAGCTACGCAAATAATAATCCCAGCGCCGCTCATTTCGTATGCGGGTCTCAGCTCGTAACCAAAAATTTATCTTCCCGTTTTTTAGACAACGCAATTACAGAAATATTTACTTAATGTCAGCCAACGGTCCCGAAAACGCCCTAAGATTTAAAATTCAAGTCCGCAACACTGGTGTCTTTCAAACAATGTTATGCTTGCGACTTGTAACTTCTGGGATAAGAATTTGTCCTCGTTTTATGTTATAGGGACGTGATGTCTTTTATTAAAATTATTTACATAATAAAATTACGTAACGTACATGCTTGCAGATTCTAATTTTTGAAACAAGAAATTCTTACCCGTAGGATAGCTAAGACTTCACCGAGTTAGGTTATCATAAATATAATAAAATCCCCATGTTATAAATATCATAAACAAAAATATTTCTTCGTGTGGATAGACTTTCTTTATAAAAATGCGACATCCTTAAATAGCTCTACTTCATAAGCAAAAATTACAGTCTCTCCCCAAGAATTGACTGAGAAAGATTTAATGCTTTTCTATTAAAAGTTTTTCACAATCTGTTTATCCGAGAAAAATATCAAACTCAATGAAATCGAACTAAGCCGTCTGCTGCATTAAAGGCCTGTTTTATTTTATAGAAAACGAACTGCCGATAGTCGGTACAAACATCCAGACATTTGTATTCGAAGGATCACTAAGCTGCACCCACCCTTAGATCAATAGCAAAGCTCATTTTGTTTTACTCCTCCACTCGAAACGCCCGAACCCTTTCAAGAGTTTACTTGCTGTATTTACTAACATTTTGTAGATAGTGGAATATACGGGAACGATAGTAATTATCCGCTCGAGACAAACAATCGAAGCTTTTATGAGGTTCTTGGAATGCTATGAAAAGCTCGAAATAAATAGAATATTGTTAACTGAAATTCGTATTTGAATATCAACGTGAAATGCATTTTGATGAAATTTATTGGTTACTGTATCAATGTATTTGAAACAAAGAATATATTGCGCAGTTTATAACATCGCATAGGTGTACTTAATACCCTACAAACAGGAGCACGAGCTCGTGGGGCATCTCTCCTACCAATAAAACGAAATATTATAGACAATCAGTTTACATAGACTTCAGGTTAGGAACAAAAGTAAGTTCGAATTTCAAGTGGCTAACGAACGAGAGTATAATCATGACGGTATTATGGGGAAGTATACAGATAGTAGGTATGTGTGAAATAGTATGACCATATTGAAAATATCAATTTGTTCAAGCTTTCTAAAGCTACTAGTAGGTAAGAGCATGCCTTATAATTAGAAAATGACATCCGTAGGAATAAGTTCTACTGTCAGTCCAATTTTCCACTCCTGCTCTAACAAATTTATCGCCATACTAAAGGGAATATTATGAGTGTATGGTACCTACACAGTCATTTAAAATTGCTACGAGTTACGAATACACAAGTCATTAATATAAATAAAGAAAAGCGTAGACCCAAACACAATGCCTGTAGCATGAGTATTCAGGACAATGGCCTCCAATCTTAACCCTTTGTATCCGATTCTACTTAATACATGAACCATTTTGAGAGGAAGCCCACAGATTCTATTTTAGCTCCAGGCAAAACAAAATATTGCAATATCAGAAAATAAATATGCTTTACAAATTCTACAATTCCTCCCGAGATAAGTAGGGAAATACTTAAGAAAAAAAAACTTCTTCTATTATCATAATTATCTTCATCTCATAATTAGATAATTATGACGATTCTCTCGTAATGGTTTCATGACTAGTAGTCAATATTTTATATGAAGTACCTAAAGCTTAAACTCAATCATAAGCTTCGTCACTAAAAAAAAAGTAAGTAGGAATCTGTCAAGATACTTAATATGATCTAACAAATTATTGTTGTTCGAAGTTTTAGGATGCATGTAGGTACCTACCTGTAAAATACAGACGCAAAGATATAGATAGATAATAATATGGAAACTTAGCACAGTCACTTTAAGCAAACTTAGATAGATGGGTTTTGGCTTTAGTCGACAAGAGTCTTTCAAGCAACCCTCAACCATCGTATGGATCGCGATAATAAAGTTCTCGTAGGTTTTCGGCGTTTATGGCGGGCGGGAAAAACGTGTAAACAGGGGTAAGGCCGTAAATTCTTTTGACATGGTAATCTGCTACTTGCGCGGGAAATGGCGTAGCACTTTCTCTTATATACGATATCTATGTAAATATCCAAACAGGTAGGTTGGTACACCTGTATTACGGACACAATACTGCTGAGGTAAATTTTTAGGGCAAAGTTTTCGAGCTTGAAAGCAAACGACGTTTTTGCAGCCGCCTTTTTGTTTGGCAGTCGTTGTTCATGTTCAGACGACGGTTGATTACATCTACCTACAAGTTCTGTTTATTTTTAGTCACGTTGATATCACACTTTTTATGCAAACATTGATGTAATTTATTTTAATGGTTCTATTACATATTTGAAAAGTACTTACGTAGATAAATATATTTTCCTCATCTGAAGTTAATTCGACAGTAATTTACACATAACAGATTGTAATAATACAAACATTAAATGGCAAAATTATGACTAGCAAAACACTATATAGTTTGCAAAAAAGTTTTTTTGATGCATCATAAAACCTGCAACTAACCTTCTACATAGCAAGGCAGACGGAGTAACTGTAGGTAAATTAATTTGCGTCTGTATTACAACGATCCTTTCAGTGCTTAAAACTGTGATTTATCTTGCATAAAAACAGAACCAATTCAAGCTTTTATTATTTAATTTTAGGAACATTTTATTTATCATTTTATTAAATATTTAATTTTATTACAATACATACTTATAAATATTTAGAATTATACAGAAGGAAACAAACACGGAAATTATGAATCGAAGTTATTCAAGTACATTCTTTACTAAATGTTAGGGCGCCATCTATTACTTAAGCGTAGTACTTAATACTTGGAATATGCGTGCAAATACAGCGCCATCTCTTTACGTAAAAAATACTATGATGTTCTTCTATTGTTTTATTACCTGAACAAACAAATTTAGTGTAAAATATTGTTTTCCCTTGAAATTTTAAAACATAAATTTATAATAATTTAATATAATGTTTAATATTGAAGATTATACAAACTTTGTTAAATGACAATCAATTTTGTTAACTGACTTCATTATCTGTGCTCGCAAACTCCGAGTTGCTTGTCATCGTCGTTTTCTTTCAATTCATGTAAAAAGAAGTGAATTGTTTTACTACACTGGATAGGGATAATAATAAAAAGTATAAATTATAACTGTAAAGAGTCGTTATTACCAAGTTAAGAATTAATCAAACCGACAATGAGTTCAATCGGAACTGGAGTAAGTACATAATATTTAAGCCTAAAAGCCTCGCTTACAAAAAGGCCTCTTAGTCTCTTTTTAACAAATTGTACCAAAT
The DNA here is from genome assembly GCA_001278395.1 of Lerema accius. Lineage (NCBI taxonomy): Eukaryota > Metazoa > Arthropoda > Insecta > Lepidoptera > Hesperiidae > Lerema > Lerema accius. The sequence continues at coordinate 545,243 of LGAG01000122.1, forward strand.
ATTATCTTAAAAATACAAGGTTTTTCCGTTTTTAATACTTATTTAAACGATAATTTCAAGTTTTAATTGATATTCTAGCCTTGCGAGGTTATAGTGACTCCTAATGTGCATAATCATTTTGTCTTTCCGCTTTTAGTATGATTTATCAGCGTCTCAGTTCTCTCCTGATGGGCGAGTATTCCAAGTTGAATATGCTGCAAAAGCTGTGGAAAACTCTGGAACAGTCATCGGATTAAGAGGAAAAGATGGAGTAGTATTGGCAGTTGAAAAACTCGTTACATCAAAACTATACGAGCCTGGTGCTAATAAAAGGATCTTTCATGTCGATGAACATGTTGGAATGGTATGTTTTCAACTTTTATATGACTAAACTTGTCTCACTCTGATCAGTATATTATATATTTACTTTGTCACTATTCTTTTTATGATTGTTGTCAGCAATTAACTTATAAAAACAAATATTTCAGGGGGTCGCTGGCCTTATCTCAGATGCAAGGCAAATAGTAGAAACAGCACGATCAGAAGCATCAAACTACAGATCACAGTACGGCATCCCAGTGCCACTGAAGTACTTAAATGAGCGTGTATCTATGTACATGCATGCATACACTTTGTACAGTGCTGTCCGTCCATATGGTTGCTCCGTTGTCATGGGGACCTGGTCGGAGTTTGATGGACCTCAGATGTACATGCTGGACCCAAGCGGTGTTTCATTTGTAAGTAGTATTTTGATATTATTCCCTTCCCATTGATTCTCAAGTATATTGATGGGCAAATTGAAGAGATTTACATACATCTTTACTCTTAACGTAATTATTTCTGTAGGCAATTTTGGCAATGACTTAAATTGACTAGCAATCCCAAAGGTAGTCCATTAACAACTAATGATTTATACCATTGAATGGACTCATGAACTCATAAGGAGTTTCAAAAATATGAATTAGTCAAAAATATAACTTCAAAGCATATTTATTGTTTTATTCATATTTTGTATTGGTTTGTATTAGTAACATAATCCACTTTTGATTTCAGTCATACTTTGGCTGTGCAGTTGGCAAGGCAAAGCAGGCTGCTAAGACTGAAATAGAAAAGTTGAAGCTTGCTGATCTCACTGTCAAAGACCTAGTAACGGAAGCTGCCAGAATGTATGTATATTCTTTTGTTACATTACATGTATATCTCGTATTGACACAAGGAGGGTTCTTATCACAGAACAACAAATGATACACATACGTACAGATAGAAGGAGCAAGTTACGAATATTGTTTGAAACTTAGTGTTGCCAAACTCACACATTTACACATTACACATTTAAATTTCCTTCACTATGATTCATCAAGAACAAAAATTATAATTACATAAATTAAATTGAACATACAAAATAACTTATAAGAAATTCATTTTTATTACTATAGCCTATGGTTCATTTTATAAAGTTGATTCGATTAGGATACGAAGTTTTTATAAATATTTGCAGTAAGTATTTGACAAGCGTGCTCAGGCAGCCATGACAGAAACCGAATGTATCAAATAAAATTTCCTTGAACAATAAATATTAGTGACTGCTAACACTTGCAGCTGTAGGATCACATCCACATGCGCTGTCCACTTAGTTCTTTGTTCCGTGGTTCTAATACATTCAATTTGTTATTTATACCTCGTTTTTTTCGTCGTGACATAAAAGGTAAACAATCTTGGCACTACTTTTATTCATTTCATTAATTTAAAAAAATATTTAGAAGTGTAAAGAAATGTATTTTAACATTAAATTAACGTTTATTCTTGAATTTTTTTAAATTCGAGTCTGTCTTATTTTTAAATCGATAATTACAATAAAAAGACACTGTAAGATTGTTTATCTTTTATGTCACGACGAAAAAAATGAGGTATACATGAAAATCTGACACAAAATTATGTATATGAAAAACTTGTATACAATTTCGACGTTAGACGATAAAGACCATGTTAATCAAAATTATGTACCTATGTATGTTCTCTGTTTCTGATACTTATACTTGATGCACCCACATAAATATTTACATTCTCGATTTAAACACTTCTGAACATAAGCCGAAATCGTTGTCGGTGAACAGTGACTATCTGTGCGTTGTTCGACCGTGCTCATTATAGAGTTTAAGTACTGTTTATATTGTGTTGGTACTGATTTCATTATCCTCTTTCAGTATATACCTAGTACACGACGAGCTGAAAGACAAGCAGTTTGAGCTGGAGATGTCGTGGGTGTCGAAGGACACGAAAGGCCTCCACCAGTTGGTCCCGCGGGAGGTGGCCGCCGCGGCTGAGAACCAGGCCAAACAAGCCCTCGCCGACATTGAGGACTCCGACGAAGGCGAAATGTGAATTAACGTATAGATAATAAATTTTTATTACAATTTAATGTATCTTTTGACTTGTCGATGTCCACATTTATTTATCGTGTCGCTACGAAAGCTTTTCGTGTGCTGTGTAATATTCCAGCAGGTTGGTAAAGTCTGTCGATAGATATCCACTTGATTAGTATGGCTGACTATATGTTCTATAATAATTATTATTATGGATTGTATCGATTTTGTGATTGACTTGTAAGGTACAAGATTATTTTAATGTCGGAGACATGCGTTTGTTCATTTTCATCGATGGCCATGGGCGACGCACACCACTTACCATAGAGTTCGTCTTCGTAAGTAAAAGAATGAAGAAATATTTCACTATAGATATTAAAATGAAATATGGTTGTGTACAGTCAGGCAGGTGAAATTGATTATTCCATATAGAAGAGTTGGGGTTAGAGTAGTAAAATAAAAACAAAGTGCAGTATTACATGAACTGATTTATTCGTTGACTCACTGGCAAACTTAATTGGTCCACCTTTATTGCTTCTAACTAGAGACGCGAGTCTGCGCCGTGCGGGGTCGGAAGGAATCGGAAGGAGGGGACGGGAAGGGGGTTAGAGAAACGACGAACGAGGGGCGAGCGGGGCGCGGGGCCCTCGGCGGTGGACGGCCGCTCGGCCGCGCGCCTCACCCACTCCTAACTTACGCTACCTATGTACAAGTTTTAGTACCCGTGTAATATTAATATTAAATCGAAACTATATACACGATAGAAGACACGTTCTATTATTGCACGAGGCGAGGCCGACGTCACTGAGTGTCTTTGGCGGCGGGCGAGTTGGCCTGCGCGGGGGGAGCGGGGGGCGCGGTGGGGGAGCCGGCCGACA
>LGAG01000122.1:574939-590421 GCA_001278395.1 Lerema accius
GCACCCTCGCATGGCGTAGCCGAAGCGCCGCAGCTTTCCGCTCTTGGTCTCTCCTTCACCCGACGATTAAGGGTGATTCGGTTGCAGCGATTACATCCGTTTGAATCATTTCCGGACCAATTAAACGCAGATAACGTGCGAAGTGCCGTGGAACTGCTTAAGATCATTGGAATATTACCAGCCTTAGAGCAGTGGCTGAGATGAATGGTTATACAGAACCACAGTCGTTACACATAAAGGTAGTTCGGTACAAAAGGCTTGAAGATTATTATCAACAATGCACACTCAACTCTTTTAATTCTGGTCCGTAACAAAATGCACTCAACTAAAAAAGAAATATAAGTTGTGGTTCTTTGTGCCGTTTACGTTTGCCGGAAGGGTCGTGATGAACGAATGTCACTCAACAATGCAGCTTTTGTAGTCTAGCGTAGAAAAAATAAGGTGGGTAAATTAAATGGTGGGTTGAATGTTAGGGTTTGTTATTCGGGATGGGGGGTAAAGGGTGAGCGGGTGGGACGAGCATGAAGTAGAGAAAGCCGAGTACTATACTGTCTTAAATGTACAAAACCCCGGAAGGTTACCTTATCAACTGTTGCACGGTGCATGCTCTTTAGTTTCTACGACGGAAACTCAAAAAGTATCTTATTTACTTACCACATATTTTTTTCATTGCGCGGAAAACCAAATTTAAATAAGTTTACAACATACAAATTATTTTTCAAATAAGTTTCATTTTGTTAGTGGTTTTCGCATAGTGTAGTGAATAAAACGTGCATCTGCGCACGCAGATAGCAAGCATATAGACAGGAAATAAGTACAAAAAATACCTTATCCTCAAGGTATGTTAATAGTATAAAAACCATAATAATATTACGTACTCAAATATTTCATAAACGTGTAATTTAAAGATTCTTTTGTTAGTTTCAGCATTATTATTGAGATATTTACAGGAAAGCGCAACTTAATATAGTTGATTTCAATCAATATTATTCATCTACTGTAATGTATCACCAATAGTAGCTGCTATACGTTCTTCACAGGATCAGATAGATGGCAGCACATTGACGTTCGCACAAATGATCTTCTATCAGAATCAAAACCTATTAAGTTACGGCAGGTTCACCTCACCATGCGGGCCAAATACGGATTGAAAAACTTCCATGGAACTAAGCCACAGAAAACAATTTTGAGAACATTACGGAGAATTCTTAGTTTTGCAAGTTTTTTTACGAGGATATCGTTCAACGTAACAAGTGATAGTAATTTCTTACTACACATAACTTTCAAAGTCAGAACTGAATACAGGTTTCGAAGTTCGAACACACGCTAAACAATTAAAAAAAACTACTATCTAAATAACTGTCGTTGTGATAATAATATGGTACTAAATCTAAAAATGTATTCGATGTAAAAAGTATGACTTCATCTCTTTTTAGGGCAGCGCATTTATTTCTGGACTGTTACGACTTCTATTGGAAACAATCGGCTCGCGGATAAGATAGTAGAACGGAACCCGACTCGCGATATGAAAGGTCAAAATTGGGCTCCTCTTGAGATCACATGCATCAATCAATAGACAATTTGACAATAACAAATAGACGCATTCACGCATTGACGTTACATCCACTTATCTTTCTCATAAATAAAGTGACACCATAGATTAAAATAATTTACGACAATATCTGTTTTCCAACCATTTCAACACTTGGGTACCTACATCACATGACACCAAAAAATTATAGATCAGATATAAAAGACGAGCAGGTCGTAGACAAAAAGAGATTTAAAGTGTCTATAAATAAGATTCATGTTACATAAACTCTGATAATGTTTTCGAACATAACTTAGAAACGCTAGGACTGTGTACTCTGGGAGGGGAGCAATGTTCCCGCGAACCCTGCACCCACGCCCGATTCGCTCAATGCGACTGATCCTTTTTTTATGATATGGAAATAGCAAACGAGTCTAACTAGTGGTATGTAATGTACCAACTACCAACTGATTGGGAAGTATGAGAAAACTCAAGAGAAATATAAATTCAAATTCAATACACAACTTCCTCCCTAAATAGTCTTCCAATTCCTAATAACATGAACTTACTAGAGAGATATTTTGTTGTTCCGAAGTGATAACCATCTTTTGATCGAAAACGGTCACGCTTATAACATCAGTCAAATCATCTGTATCATCAAAAATTCCATTGTTCTTGTAATAAAAATGCCGGAGGCCATGAGCAGTAGTAGTAGGGTAGTAGTAGTCAAAGTAATAAAACATCACCATATCAAAATAATCAAAGACAACATTCACGCATACTTCGGTTTATAAACAAAAACAATAACATGCATTCGAACAACAAAGGTAAGCAAGCTACGCAGCGGTGAGCAGAAGCCGTTGTCAAAAACTGGAATAAAAAGAAAGAACATTAATAAACACGAAATATTGGTTTGCCCGCATGTGGATATTCAATCCGAGGCCCGAAATCAGTCAGCTGCGAAGCGGCTTGGGACGTGCGGGGTGCGGGGATGCACGAAGGGTGGCCGCGGGGGTGGAGGACGACGGAACCGGTCGGCGCGCACGCAACCGTTCGAGCCCCCTCCTCACCCCGCTAGTATCAATACAATAAAAGACAAAAACCTCAGCGTGAACCGTGAACGTCACCCTTCAGGTTGCATTTTGTTTGTCCTCGATCGACACCTGCCGACTAAATGACGATGCTAATGAAGTCCAAAGGCACGCGCTTCCTTATTCAACACATTGCAGGGCCGACTTAACGCGATTCTGACGAAAATAGAGAAACAGGAAAAATATATTATTGCTGGAATTCCGCAAGGTACTTAATAGTTCGATTTGATGGCGTGATTAGACGTGCTCCGGCCGTAAAGCGCGAATCGACCGTAAACTATGTCGATGATAGATAGATTCCGGGTAATTCCGACACTTGGGGATCGTAAACGCCATGGGTAAATCGAAGATATGTAATAAAATATCCCATCTGGTGAATGTGCATGATATTGGCAGCGAATAGACAGTTCTATATTTATAACTTACGAAGAGTACTTAGTAGAACCCAAAACTTTGTAATGAGTAGTTTTGTTCATTTCTGAATTCAACGATGGACTTCTTCTGACATTACTCGTACGTGTAATTAATTCCCCTAGGTCAAATGTCTACTACATACTGCCCTTTACAGTCTGCCTCAAATTTTCTTAGCGGTATTAGCTACTTAGCACAATAACTTGCACTGCCACTATTCACTTCTCTTTAACAGAATAAACTACAATATTCAGGAATATAAGGAGCATATGACTGGGACGATTGAGTGCTACTACAAACCGAGATTGTTCGCAGAGTAGATAAAGTTAATTAAGAATAAAGCCCGCCGATGCAATACTGGAATAGCTGGACAATTGCTCGTCAAGACGTCAGTCAGCTCATTGAACCTCTCTTGTTACGGAGCTCCGGTTAATTTATTGACAAAGATATTATCTGACGCTACTCGGCATGCACACCGAGATTAATCTACGCGGACAATAGTGTGAAATATAGATGGATGCGAGACGAAGCGATGGAGCGACTAGGCATGCAGGTAAAGACGGCCAGACAAACCGGCGCGTCTCACGATTGCAACTAAATATACCTGCATTGCACTTTGCTTTTTTATGGATGTCTTATACCCATGTATACTATTATTCCTTTAATGTAACTTGGACATACAGAGCTAAAACAGAACAAATTTTTGAAGTCCCATCCTAATATAGATAATCCCATAGTTGACTCGAATACGAAAAATTTTGATCGGCAGACAAAATAAAGAAATCACTCAGTTGCAAGAGACTATGACTTCCATACAACAATCGTAGACAAAAATAATAGCGTATACGCAGGTTAAATGACGGTATTATATTGCACATGATAATGACTTTTAGTGCTGAGACGATAATGCGATGGTAAAAGGTGGGAACAAGCCGTGCTGCCCTTGGCTTTTGTAAAGTACTTTAACGATGTCCAAGATGACTGGCTATTCTTACATGCATAAATTAAACCTTGGTGTTAAGAGAATAAGGGTCGCAGATGGTAGTTTGCACTTCGATACAAACTGCTGACCCCAATAATAAGTAGAAATATAGTCTTTATAATTATATCATTAAGTAGATGTAAGTCAAAACAGACTATAAATTATTGTGATCGTATAATGTACAAATAAATTGCAGTTCGCTAATCAACGCCCACATGCAGTTAGGATAACGTCGGCTCGGGGCTCGTATTTATCATAATTAAATCTGAATCATTATATTATCGGAATCTAAAATTCCGCTCGGCGCCAGCGCAGCGACGCGACGCGGTTGAACCATTGAAAGTGTCTCGAGCCTTATTCCGAAATCGCACTTGTGACTCAATGCAGACACTTTACTGCCAATTGTTTTTAATGGTGCCAATAACTATCGAAGAGTAGTAGACAAGGGTTCATTGTCTTAGAAGAGACGCGACCTGGAACTTATCGTGGAACCAATAGAGGGTTCGAATATGGTCATCGATCCTGAGAGAAGGTCAAAAAAGCTTGTATTGAAAGCCCCAATCCGTTTATACGCCATCCTGAAACATCTCTAACCATATGCATGGTAACTGTTGCTAAGAATACAGAGAAGAAAGCTTTAGCATTTTAAAGACTAAAATCTTTGGTAACTATTGTTCCCTAATACCCGACGAAACTAAAAGTGGAACTGTAGCTTGGTCATTTAAGAGCTTGAGAACAAAAAGGTACGTAACTACCTAACTACGTAGTACGTACTAGCCGCTACATTGACATTTTGCAACTGAGAACGTTTATAATAACTATATTAAACCCGTTTGCGTCCTTCCCGTGACTTCCAGTGATTCACCGACGATCGACCAGCGCCACCGACTGGATGCCGTCGCCTCGCAATACGTGAGAGGCATACCCGACGCCTCTCCATCTTGATCAACTCATGGACATCTCTATTCCGATCACAATCTTTAATAGTGAATTGGATCTGGATAGCTTAGGAGCTATGTCAGGACATAGCTGCACAAAACGATAAGCGTTTTTGGCATTTTTTGATTTTTTCGCCGAATTAATACGAAGCTCATGTTTACTGCTTCCTTTTTTGCTTCTTCTTTCTTCTTGAAGGGAAAGAGGTTAATAGTTAAAGCATAGCAGAGTAACTAGGAGCATATAAAGAAACCATCCACTTTGCATATTTTATATCCAACTTATGTTACACGTACTAAGTGTTAAACTTAGTTTAGAATGAATAATGTTCTACTTGATAACACTACGAAACATGAGTCAAGATAAGAACTGCTAAAACTGTTAATGTTCATAACAAGCAATTTATAACATAGCTTGCATAAAAGACCTTTTACAATAGTACCGTAATTAATACGAGTAATAGTACAATTACAAAGTAGTAGAATTTGCAGCGTAATCTTACTTCTAGTAATAGGTACCAATAGGTGCGACGGTAATGAATTCCAACAACTACATAGTTGAAATAACCACAAGATTTACAACAGTCGTTGAAATTATCTCGGGTAGAGTGGTGTCCGACGCCAACTGTTAGATAACTGCGATTCTTTAAAACGTATTGGAAAATGTAGCGGAAATATTGAATGCCGCGGTGATAAATAAATGGAATATGGTGAAACAATATCATTTATTTTTCTAGTGCTCATTATCAGTCATCAGTAATGTGCAAGTTAGTCGACCATGCGACCGGATAATACTAGATCGAGCATTTTCAAAATACTTGCTTCTTACTTCCTTACATCATGTGAGTTTGTTATGGACATCCTTCCCAAAATAAACTAATTACCACACAGGATTTCTTCTTTAAACCCTGATAGCTAGGTACTGATTATGACGCCTTATTTTATCCGTTCACTTATAAAATACGAGATTAATGATTGTTTATTTAGTAAATAGTAAATACTAAATAGGAATTTTTGGTATTCACCATTATACCAAACAAGCATGAAGAATAAAGTATGACATGCCACTTACCCATATATGGATGTTCTACAGCATAGAATATTCTGCTCTAAAACTGAGATAGAGCATTATAAAATTAGCTAACCTCTAAAAACCTATCCAATAACATTAAGAACTTATGAACATTTAAAGATAAACATAACAATGATTTAACACAACAGTACATAATATTCTAGGCATAAGGAAATCGCGAGAGCAAAACAATATTATATGGGTCGGGCAACGCGGAGCACGGGCGGCGCGCAGACGGTTAGATTTAGCCCAGGAGGGATCGCATGCGCATGAGCGGAGCGACGAGCGTAAACATTGAATATTAAAATCTTTTTATTCGATCACCACTTGTTTAAAACAATACTACATCGGTTAAATTTGACTTGAGAGCTTTATTATTCTTTGGCCTCGAACATTGGTATAGGTAGCAGAATGAAAGAGGGCTGGGGCCGAGCGCAATTACTGTCGCCGGGGGACGGCGCGCTCCGCCTCGATCACGCTAAATAAAGTTCAAGTAGCCGTCGTCATTGTGTTCTGCGCGCGATATCTTTACGGACCTAATTTATTCGCCTCAGGTTTCTATCGCGGCCGACATGAATCGTACTATTGTGCCATTATTATTATTTTAATTCGATTCAATGTATCGCGACAATTTGACGCCGTTAGATTTGCATGGTGGTCGAATGGGCTGATTAATATGCAAATTTTGTGTTCGACGAGTGTAGTATGCGGGTTGAAACGCTTAAAGGTAGCAGTGGCGCTGTGACAGCGGAGCGGGCGCGGGCACAGCGGGCAGTGGCGTCGTCGTCGTGGTTCTATATATAGCGGGCGCACGCCGCGTCTCTGACTCACGGCACGGCCGCTCGACACCACTCGGGCTTTGTAATGTATTATGGCGCTGGAGAACCACAATCTCAGCGAGACAAAGCCCGCTCGACGCGTCCCCGTCGATAAGCCGGCTGGATTTCTGTAGCCGATGTTGGCCTTGCAGTATATGGAGCTCGGCAATCCCAGATAAAGATAGCAATAGGCTTTTACATCGTTTATATCTTGCGATAATCATGTTTGGTACAAACCCATTGTTGGGGATTGTGACTTATGTATGGATGGAATAAATTGCATAATGGGTAAAGTCTTGTTTTTCCAATGTATTAGTAATTCGACCAACGTTTCGCCACTAGGTACAGCGAGACGACTCTGAGCAGTCAATGAGGTCAGATGAAGTTTCTCGGAACGAAAGAGTTCACAAAGCTTCTTGAATCACGCGAGCATACGGGACTCATCTTGAAACGGCGATTGTCTAAATAAATTATTACTATTGTGTAAACCAGTGTTATGTAAACAATTTGGTTTCACGATTTACCTTAATCTGATCGATTTATTTGTATTCCGAATCATCAAAGCTTCTGTAATCTAACTTTGAACATTGACGACGCTCTTTTTAAAATCAATTTAAAAAGTTTAAGATAGACTAGAAAGCTAGAATACCGTTCTATGTTCGAAGTTCGGACCTAGTTCGTGTAACGGAGTCTTCCTATTGCGTCTGCCAGGTTTGTGGACATGAGGCAATTGATAATGCTTTTGCGTTTGTTTTATTTTCTAAAAGAAATGTATTATAATACATAAATTTTAGCTTTCTGCGCTCTTAATTCTATCAAACTCATTCAGATAATGTACGTATAATACGTTTATTCTTAAAAAGGGATCAAAGGTATTCCATTGCACAATAATAGTTTACAACTAAATATCTAACAGCAGGCCTTTTATAATCAAACCAAATTAGAAAGTAATGATAGTTTTAGTCACACTTTACATTCTACACTGGTTTCTATTATTCTTTAATTTAATCAGCGCATCCAACGAAACTACACATTATTCTAAATTAAGTGATCCATCGCGGTAACTCTTACACTGCAATAAATAGGCACCTAATTGAAATAACAATTATTGTCGACGTCCATAATGTTCGAAAGAGACATCACGTAGTCGAAAAGAGGTAATTATGAAGCTATAACTATAAATAATGAGGGAATGCCTTGCGCCGCATTGTTTGCTACGCTGAATACCGATGCGCAATCCCGCGGGACAACACGGGTGGCAATGGCGGATCGTTGCTAAGGATGCCCGACCAAAATCGATATTTCTAGTAATCGATACGATACAAGACGATCTTCCACTTTTTTAATCGATTCCTGCTGCATTTTGATCTGAATCGAATCGGAGTCTCTTAAGTTCGTGTGTCCGTATTATGGAAGTGGAAATTATACTAATATACGCAGTGCTTCTGTTTGTGTGATCTCCATCCACCAAACCCATATTTTGTATAACAAAATAAATTTAGATTTTTTGTGTTTCTTACCGAGATCTAATAATTATGATAAAAAATTATTAACTTTACATGAAGATACAATCTTTTCGATTTCTAAAAGATGGATTGACTTGAATACCATTCTAAGCGTATAACGATTCAATGGGCTTCGATTAAAAAAATCGATTCACTTGTAAAGATCGGGCATCCCTAATCGTTACTCGGCGGTTGCCGCCTCGCGCCGCCCATCATCGTAATCACCTGCCGAAGGTGATACAAACCCGTAATGACACTCATCAATATTCTCATTCAGAAAAGAATCATTAACTCGCCTTTCAGGAGCCTTTTCTTTTTTACAGCGCGTTACAGCACGTTAACGCATAAATAATGTGGTCATTAATCAATGAAAAGATAACGTTTAAAATAAATGCTACTGTCAATTTACGTAAAAGTATGCCGGAGTCTCTAAATTTAAGAAAATTAACTTAACTGCATCTTTTGTGTAGTTTGTATACAATAATGACCATGAAAGCAAAAGTGAAGACCCTTTAGCTTATTATTTATTTATACTGATTGCTAGAGGACCTATTCTGGAGGTATCAGTATAAATGGCAACTGATGTACCTAGATATTTTGTGACCGATTATAACCCGACTTGATTCGGAAACCAAATACTTACACATCAAAGTATTTTGCGGGAAGCCCACAAGAATACTTATTTATCTAGATGCATTAAAATATTCCTCAGAAACCGAGTCAGAAATTCCTCAGAAAGTCTTGACAATTCAAAACTTGAGTCCTTTGTAGGTAGTCATACCAATCCTAGACAGTAAACTGTTACCAAGTCGTATTCACGTCAACTCGACTCTAGGAACCAGATGGCCCTCATGACATTAACGAGTTATTAGATACTTTGATAGAATATGTTTATATATGTATCCATTCCATCCAAATAACTATGTTTTATTACTCTCTATGGATTTGTTATTCCTTTTTAATACACCTTTATAAATTAGTCGTGTACCACAATCGGCAAAAATGAATTACATTCAGAGTATTCGCTTTTTAATACCTGGAGGATATAAGTGAGGTTTTAATTTTTTTAACTGTGTATTTATTACTCCAGTTATCCTTATTTCCTTTCCCTCCAACCTTCAAGGACATTAGTAGTCAGTCAATATTAAAGTATAAACGTATTACGACAAAACCACAACTTGCGATCGAAGTCATCATTTATACTGTACTACCGGTATGATGAAATAAGTGCAGTGCATCTTCACGATAAGTCGTTTATTGGTCCATGGGCAATTAAATGCGAGTGTCACCATTAAAAGTGTAATCGATAATTATTCGAGACGGCGCCGGCTGGATGGTACAACATCTGTTAGGCACGTGATGGGTAACGAACTACCGAGCGTACATCACTCAAAATCTCCCTTCCGTATCGTATGTGGTTCCAAATAAGGCGTATTTTCAATAATCACTCACAGTTATTTCAAGAATACAAACTACACCAATAACTATAATTTACAAGAGAAGCTATAAACAATTCAAATTACTGAACTAGATTGGTTGGGTACTAAAAAGCCTTTAATTAGAACGAAACGAGCGTATCGTGCATTATCTAATACATTTACACCACAGGATCTAAGTGCTATAATTTAATGTCATAGGTCAACAAAGGGCATGCCTCGCATTTGCTAACGTATAAAGTATAAACCTAAGAGAAAGCATTCACGTGAAATAAACGCCTAATACATTTTTTGTAGTTCAGAGTACTCGATTTTTTCGTACTAGATGTAAAACAAGTTTTACCGCAAACATTGCCTAATTGAGATGTTTTCTTAGAACCAGGACAAAAAACGCCGAGTATTAATGATTCTTTGGGTGTACCTACCTATTTGTGGCTCAACCTAACGGTATTTTACGCTCTACGAGTAGGAAATAAACTTTTGTCGATAGATACAGATCTACATTATTCAAGATCCACAAAGCGTAAATGATTACTAACATGATAGATTGAAGAAACGTATTATGAAACAGGTTGATCAAACGAGAAATATAATGTGAAAGAGAGCCAAGTTCATTACAAAGAACGCTTGATGAGATGGGTAATAAAATATCAGGTGCCAAGTTCTGTGGAAATTCCTGCAGTCATAGGCACGACAAAAAAGTTCTTCCATTAATAAGATTTTCTATACATTATACACTTTTTCCATACAAGTTAGACCATCTCACTTTACTTACGCCACAACTTTGGAAGTTTTCACATTGATTTCAACATTCTTTAATATCTTTGTTAAGTATTGAATGAACTGAAATGTTTGCTTCTTTCCGTTGAACATTACTGAACTTACTTGTAGTTGGAGTTTCTTCAGATAAATTACCTCTAAGGATACTAAGATTTATTATTACATTTATTTATTACATTATTTCCAAATTCATCATCACCATCACTTAAGTCTATGAGAGTTGGCACTCTTAGATTTTGGGGCTTAGACTTTTGTGATGCATTCGTCTTCGTTTTATATTGTTGGACGCGTGTAAGTCTGTTTATAATCTTGTAGAAGCTTTTTTAAGCTTTTTACCTCAGAACGGATTTCTATGAAACCTAAATCCATTGATTGCCCAATTTACTCGTAAATTTGATAACGAACATCCGAAGCAAAAGTCAAGAATTGAACAGAGGAATTCTTCAACCATTTTAACGCACTAAAAGCTTCTTAAAATCGTCATTACTTCAGTCGCCATATTAGAAGCAGCGGTCACGATTCCCACGAGGCGACGACGTAGCAACGACACGGGCAACGCACGCCGCGTGCATCGAAATGAGACACCGTCGTCGCCGTCAGGTTGCAGCCACGATGCAGTTGCACGACGGACGTACGACTCACGACTGTCAACGTCACCAGTGTTATTGCACCTAACGAGAACCTTCAGTACATATTTAGTACTATTCTTATACATCAAATTAACAATAACATTACACTTTACATTTTATTGCATTTTTTCAAACGCTTTGTAAGCATTGATGTCATCATTTGTCATGGGAAAATGGTTGCCTAGTTTAAAAGAATATAAGGAGTCAACAAAGGAATTTAATAATATCAAATTAAGTGACACCTGGGTCATACCCATTACAGCAGGATTTGTTTAGTAGCCTAAATCATCGCTTATGAATCTTTACAACTGCACGCAATTTCCTTATATCGATTACTCGTTTTGGATGGGCTTTAACGGTGTCCATTGAGCTCGCTTGCATATTTGTTTAATACACATTACACATGTCTATAGATATCTTGTTCTAAGTCCTTTACGGGAATTACTATGTATCTCGAAGGAAATAAACGAGAAATGCTCAATGGCCTAACAACTTCTAGTAAGTTGATTATCTCTGCATATTAAAGACCTTAGACTTCAATTCTTCGTTTCCGTTGATTGCTATTTATTGGTGGTGGAGGTGTTCCTCTAGTCTCCATTCCAATTATCCAGTTCTTCCTCAAATTTCATAATGGCATTATTATGGGTGCACTAAATTGTATCTTGGCCACTATTCGGCATTTGAAGCAAACTATGTAGAAAGGTATTTTGATATTTTTTATTATATCTTTCCCCATGAAGAACACCGATGCCGACCCGTGGGAGGAGAGGAAGCCAGTAATGAACGCACTCCGTCACTCGCGACACTCCAGCATTACATTACATCATTTATTCATTAGCAGACGCAAAGGAAATGCTCTCGACGACGGAAACATTATGTTACTGCGCCTCTAAAGACAATGGAATCTAATCCGTCCACTTGAATGCAACGGACTTTTTGAGTCTTGACCACTGTCAATTTACGACAAATTATTGTGTTCATAAAAGCTCTTAATAGAAAGTTCTACGTGATTCTTCATAGTCGCATCCGCAATGGAAGATGTGGGTACCTAACTAGAAGCTAGCTTTTGAGACATCAATAACAGAAGACAGTTCATTTATAAGTTGGAAGAGTAAACGCTAGTTTCTATGTCAGTGTCAGGTCAATACAAATACCCATTTGAAATGCTTTGCTAACAAATATAGACTCGCAGTTACAATAGCAACTAACAGTTGCTTCACTGGCTGCGTACAATACAATAGGCATCGAGGTACCGCTATGTTTGTGTCAGTCAACAATTATCAGGTGCTTCGATCAACAAACAAATAGGTACCTTCTACCAACATCAACTTACAACTGCTTGAGTAACTGTGTGATACATGTATGTATTGTTCTTCTTTTTCTTACTTCTGCTAATAGTTTAGAGTTCTTGAAGAATTCTTACCTTAAACTGAAATGTGGTGTACAGCTAGGCGGAATTTTATGTCCCCTACTTTATAGTTTTATTGAATCACTTTATCCCCGAGTCCAATCCCCTACGACTTTACGCAGCAGATCTTAAATCTTTAAGTTATATAAATAGTTAATCTCAGATTAGACATCATAAATTGTGGTTTAAGAATTTCGAAGTTTAACTCCCTATTTACAGCCCAGATTTAAGTACTCAGCATATTTTAAGCTTCAATTCCATTGTTAGAAAGCTTTAAAAATGTAAGTATTAACATTTTTATCCGCTTTCGTCCATATTTTTTTATTGGTTAATTATTACGATTTCTAAGGCTCGCATACTTTCAAATTAATCAATAAAAAGCTAGTTCATTCTGCTATGGCTCTTAACAGCTCTCATTTTTCCACTTATTATTGATCATACCGATATAACAGTGTTGCCTTGACCTGAGTGAAGAACTTCTCGACGAGATGAATATTCTCATAAATAACTGCATGCATTTTATCTCAGGTCCACATAACTTCATCATGTTTGTTTCTCTACATTTATAATAATGACTTCAAAGACCAAGAAAGAAGAGTTGTTACCCTATCGCCATTTTTAAAATTACCATAAACACTTTCATTGCATTTAAGTAGCGTAAATGGCTTCATTGGTGACCTATAACATCTCCTGATTATGATTGAGCCTGCATTCTGTCAGACTTTGAAATATAGTAAGTACCTATCATCTAGGTCTAGGTACTTAACACACTCAAAGTAGGTATAATAAATTACGACCGATTTGTAACTTTATTCGTTGGTAATATTTAACAGTCATTCAAAACTACGTGCTCTTATCATAAAAAATCATAAAAAAATTTATAGCCCTCAATCAAGCTACTCGTAACATTCAATCCGCCTTTGTTTCAATACTGTATGATTCAATAAAGACTAAATAAACGAAAGAGGAGCTCGGTAGTCAGGAGGGACGCACGAGGGTGGGCGGCGGCATATTAACGAAATGAGTTCCCGCCGTGCGTAAACAACCAAACACCGATCCAGATGCGAAATATCAAACGAGCGGTGAGGCCACTCACTCCATACTCCGCCCGTTTACATTGCAGTGGTTTAGCTACATCGCAACATTGGCCCATGGGTTAAATCTCTCGCCAGTCGAAATCACTAATAGCACTTAAGATAAATAACACTGGGCATGGAAATTTTCAATGCGTAATCCTTGCTTCTCTATTCGAGTATTGGCACAACTTTGGGATTAGTTACATAGAAATTAGTGTTCAACATAATGTCATATTGGGAGGTTTTTATAAATGTACATTTCTTGAAAGATATTTTATTAATACCTACAATGTAAACATGAATTACAGAATTTACAAAGTTAGTAAGATGAGTAAGCCTAAATATAAATAAAGTGAGCAATTTGTATGAAGTACTTTTAACGAAAAAGCTAATAATAGGCAACCTTGTTGGTCATCTTCATAGATCTGACCTCAATATCAAATTAATAAGTCAATTGCGATGTGAGTAATTATGAATCAATTTATTACATCACCTATAGATGGATCACTTTGACACTAACAAGATATTGAAGTACAGTCTGATAAAGTAAGAGCAGTTTAAAAAAAATTTAAGGCACATACATACACACAAAACTTTGTAAACATATATCTTGTTGTAATTATTATAAATTGTTCTAAAGTATACTTGAATGTAAGTTTAGGAATCTCAGGGAAAGGAACTCAATAAATCATAGCAGAACTTTGTAGTTATATTAAAGTTAATTTTGTTAAATGATTACAGATTATCTTAATTAAATTCCTGTAATTATTAAAATATTTGTGTGCATCAGCCATTATTATAACGAGGAGGAAATTTTCTAAACTATGTATGCTTAAAATAAACTGAACTGGGGTGATAATGGGTATCAAAAAATTGTGAAAAAGTTGCAGGAATTAACAAAATGCTAGATGCTGCATCATTTAATAAAAGAGCTTTCACATCAACAGAAATTCTACATAAATAGAAATTTCTTAACTGAATGTATACATTATGTTCCATACGTATATAACTGTTGCATATTCACATTAGACACATTAGATGTGGGATGTGGAGCTGTTGAGTGGTGCATCTGGCCTGTTATAGGAACACATGTGCCAAATCTCAGAATGAAAACAAGGCCGCTATTATTTGAAGGTAAATGCAAATGTTGACATATGTCAATAGTAGCTAGATTAAAGAAAACAGAGTGTGCAATATTATTTATTTTCAGAAATTATAATTATTTAATTCACCATTTTGTTATAAACCATCTTACAGACTGTTCGATTTTAATGCGAGCACTAAATGGATGTTCTCATGGAAACAAAACTTTTGCTCTTTATCATTCTCTGACTCTATTATATTTACCATATTTTTGTATAGTGCCTTATGTTGACAGATTTGCATGTTATCATGAAATATTCAACCATTTTTCTTATAAATGGACTTAGTTCTTAAAGGCACTGATTTTATAATCATGAATTAAAAGAAGTTATGGGTGGTATAGATCGTAAATTCAGGGTAAGAACATAAACCATGGTTTTCATACCATGATTGGACAGACAGGCAATAGTAAAAAAAGTTGAGTTTCATCCCATTATGTGAGTAGGTAGCCCATTGTAGATATTTTGTAAAAATAAATATTAAATATGCAGCAATTTTTCTCCATGGAATTTATAAATTAATGATAATGAAAAACAAAATAATAGGCAAACAAACCTGAAGTACAGCTGATGTAATTTTAACCAAATGGTTTTACAAAATGTACGTTTAATAAGAAATACCTAAAACTTGCCCAAGAAGTGGTAGAGAACTTAAAAAAATACAAA
>LGAG01000122.1:591087-604408 GCA_001278395.1 Lerema accius
TAAAAACATACACCATGGTTTTCACTCCATGATTGGACAGACAGGCAATAGTAAAAAAAAGTTGAGTTTCATCCCATTATGTGAGTAGGTAGCCCATTGTAAATATTTTGTAAAAATAAATATTAAATATGCAGCAATTTTTCTCCATGGAATTTATAAATTAATGATAATGAAAAACAAAATAATAGGCAAATAAACGTGAAGTACAGCTGATGTAATTTTAACCAAATAGTACGTTTAATGTATGTTTAATAAGAAATATCTAAAACTTGCCCAAGAAGTGGTCGAGAACTTAAAAAAATACAAAATTATATTTCAAATTATTTCAAACTTCGATTGAAAGTAACGTACTCTTGTGTAAAGTATTACGACTATCTAGATAATTATCTGAACTTACTGGTAAAAGCAGCGAGTTTTCTGGTGGAGCCGAGTCTCTTCATCGGCGTGCGAGGTTCCAGGTCACGCTCGTCTAGAGCTGGATCCGCTCCTGGCGCCGGCGGCGTGGTCGCTCCCGAGACCGACATCGTGCACCTTCCAACAGAACCTTCGCACTATACCGCTACCGCATTTACTAACACTAAACACTCCCCTTCACCACATACGTTACAAAACTCGCAGATAGATATTTAATTATTCAACGAACCCTCTCGATTCAAAGTTCCAAGTAAAAAAAATATTCCCCAAACATTAGTCTGCGTCCGGTTCGACGAACTAAAATAACGACAGAATCTCAATAATTCACTACCTACGTTGTGGCGTTGAAATCGAACGTGCAATTAGATAATTCTATACTTGCATACATAATTGAGATCCAGCAAAGCCGGTAAGTAATTACGAGATCACAACAAAGCGAATCACGCACGTTTTATCTTATGATAAAAAGTTTAGCGAGCGTTATTATCGTAAAAAATTCGACACGCCACAACGCCACCACTCAACACATACAAACTAATTTATTTGTATTTTATTGGCTTGAGCTTGACTTGACTTTAGGGATGACATGACGATGGCGATTGTAATATGAGTTCATGAATCGAATTTTTAAAACTCGATATTACACTGCCGAATGAATCTAGTAAATTAAATGGGCTTGTTTCTAAGAAAGAACAAACCAGACAAATCCGACTTTTCCATGGATTTTTCGTGCATCACATTTAAGGATATAACAAAAAACAATTCTAATTTCTATCGATTTTAAAAAGTAATGGTTATTAATATTTTTATAGTAATCGAAACAAATTAAAACCTATACCTACGTAATGAAATTGCATGTCTTATAAAATAATTACAGTTTTTTTTGTATAAAAAAAAATTGTATTCCGTATAGTATCTACGGTTACGAATTAACCAACTGATCTTTTACCTTAGAATAGAACACAGTAGATTCCTTAATGTCAATGTATTATTGCTTTATATTTTGGTAATTATTTTGATGTTAATAAGATACAGTGTACATCATCAGATAGTTCTTGCACTAATTTTCTAGACTATTTCCATAAATTAAACTGATACTAAAAAATTCGGCAATTAAGTTTATGTAATATTATTTCTTGATTTTTTTCAAATCGACGTATTAATTCGAATCGATTTGAAAATCGATATTTTTGTACACAAGACAACACTATTCTACAATATGACAATGACATGACAATCATTGACAGATCGGACGGCAGACGAATTTGACAGATAAAGTGTTGCCATATTTAAATCTCTTTCGTACATGGATTTTCCATCCGCTGCATCCCTTTTCAACAAATTCAGGGAATTTTTTTTATTGTCAATCGTGTAAAGTAAAACACTGAATGTCTGATAATAAAAAGCTATAGTTAGACTCGGTAGGTAGTGTTGATAAAGAGATAATTCAAGGTTTCCATTGTTATGAGGTAAAAGGTACATAATAAGTTTGGGAGTGCCTGATGTGGAAGACTAGGAAATAATAAAGGATAAAATAATTTAGAGCAATACTGCTTTTTTTCTAGTTATATTAATATAAATTATGTTTGTATTTCATCAAGACCATGGTGGAAAGTTCTTGTAAACATTGCAGATGGTGGGATTATGGAAATTGAAAAAACTTATTCAGTGGAAACATTGTATTTGAATTCTACAATATTTTTACAATAAAAGACAATATGACACTTAACATTAACTTTTTTATTAGGGCTTCTAAGAAATAATGTTACTATCTTAGAATAACAAATTCAGCTTTTATAGACAAAAAGTCAATGTTCTTATTGTTTTCTTTCATATAGGCAATATATAAAATGTTTTTGTTCCTTGTATTTTTTTTTAATTATTTTATCTACTTTATAGTTATTCAAACAAACTCTTATTTCACAAAGGCCTTAATAAAGTAACGCACTTCCAATTTCATACAAATTTTCTCTCACATCATTGTCAAACTCTGCTGCATCGATGATGCATACAAAACTATATAGGACACATTAGATATAGTACAGTACAGTACAATATAGTTCATGAGTACAATCTCATAGTGCCATCAGCGCCGGCAGCCAGTAGCCAAGGTTGTGCAGGGTGCCAGCGGACATCGAGCGTGCACAGTGAGTCGCGGGGAGTTGGTCCTCGAAGCTGCTTCAGTGGTACCAGTAGCGGGTTCTGAAGTAAGTCACTGTAATACGACGAGTATTTATCATTAGTCTAATATTGTTATGTATAGTTTAGTTATTTTATCTGAATGATATCTATATATGTAACATGGTGTATTGTCATTTGGAATACACATTATGTATTATGTATTTTGCATACAAGCTTTTTAGATTCGCATTGGTTCAGACTTTCTTATTGTACTGTAAATGTATTGTGTTTTTAATAAAATTAGGTAGGTTTACGATAACTTACTGTTATGATATAAAATACATTTATATCCTTTATGATGGACTTTGTCCTTAAAACATCATAATTATTATGAGTTAAATATTTTTTCTTGTAATTAATAAAATTCTAAGTTTAAGGTGACCCTTAATTATGTCCTTTTTACCAAATTTCCTACCATCACAGGGTACCTACCAGGTACCATACAGAATTCATTTTTATCAGAGCTTATTTTCACGGTATAATAGAAACTCCATCTAAACTATTGATTGACAGAGTTCATTTTTATCAGAGCCCAATTTTCACAGTATAGTAGGCACTAACTTGTAAACCATGCCGTGGCAGACGACGAGGTTTGCGTCATCACCGGCGGACGCGAACAACGGGTACCGACGGTGGAACGCCACGGCTCGCACTGCACCGCCGTGCAGTCGCAGAGTTTGATATGGCGACGATGACAGCTCTAAGTCGAACCTGCGAATACCAGACAACAAAATACTGTATTAAGCCATAAGTATCTTCGACCGTAAGTGGAAGCGATGTTATTTTATAGGTACACAAGCACATAGGAAAATTAATTACAAATGATATTCATTCATTAGTGTCCAATGCTTTAATATTGAGATAGAATTCCCGTTTCCTTTTAATTTCTACCATTGTCCCTACATTTATCCCCCCTAAACACTGTGGGCGGCTAAAACTTCAATTAAGGTTTTACATAGTATTTACCAAATACATTTTCGGTCATAAGAAGCGACGAGCAAGTTATCGCCGGCAGGATGCAATGCTAGTGCGCTGATCCACTGAGCTCCAGCCCGTAGCTTACGCACTAACTCTTGCTTTACCAAGTCGTATACACGTACTACACGTTGGGTCTGCGGAAAAAAAATCATATAATATTACAATTAATATTCTGATTTGACTGCCAGCAGCTAAGATGTAACTATCAGTAGTTTACGACATTTCTAACAAGCATATTAGTCTAGACAGTGACGACTTTTGCGTTGCAAAAGTTAGTTTCACTAAAGCAAGTATTCAATGTCATCAAGCTTTATAGTTTTGTGAAAAGTGTAAGTTTATGTCACTGAAGAGTATCTTCCGTCTTGTATGAAACTACATACACAGACACACGCACACACGTACACGTACGTACGCAGGCACGCACACTACAGTACACTGTACTCACAGCGACGAACAGTAACGGCTTATGCGTGTGAAAGACAGCACACTGCACGAGGCCGGGCGCGCGGCGGAACGGCAAGTGCGAGCGGCGGCGGGATAGCTGGTGCACGCACACTGCGCGCGCGCCACCCTCACGCACCGTCGCGCACACGTAGTCGCCCTTTGCGTGCCACGATATCTGAAGACATTAACTTTATATTAGCAGGAGCAGGGTATGACTTTTGGATTCCAAGGCACATACAAATTTTTGATTTGGCATACTTTACATGGGAAAGATGTGCAGATAGCTCAACATTTTTTAAACTATGTTGTACATACATCATACACCCAGTCATAGACAGATATATCAGACAGAGAGACCTGTTAACAGACATTAATCAATGACAATGTCAGTCAGGGACATTAAACGAGTCTATATTGCCATAATGACTTACGGTCGAATATGGAGTATAGAACGGATTTTCTATTAAAATGAAGTCACCTAGTAACTCTAAATGTAGAACGGGTTCTCTATTAAAATTAATAGTTGCATAGTAACAGCTCTAAATTAATAAGTATGTATACAACTCACATGTATCAATGGCTTGAAGTGTGTCACTATGACTCTAATGCCGAGCGCCCACTGCATTGCATCTGGCTGCTCCCATTGTACCGCTGCCGATGTACGCTCATCCACTGAAAACATACACACGCACACGCACTTTAGATCAAGGTTGAGAATATTATTCAGCTATTCATTATCATAGGATCATATAGAAGTTAACCATAATATTACTTTGTAACTATGTATAAAAGTAATTTATGTAACACAATTATTAATTATTATTAATTTGATTTGCTTATACATTTCTTTTGCACTGTACTGAGGATTTATTACAAGGTAATCTAAAGTACTCATATATTACTTATATTAAATTACTACTCACTGATGACATCATGCGCCGGCGGCGGTTCTTCTAGCAGTCGGTCAGTGGCTTCAGCGACGCGGTGCGCGCCGATATCAGCGCCAGGGTTGAGCAGTAGCAGACGGGTTCCTACCGCGACCGCGACGAGACTGAGTCCACGCGCTGGTGTCCAAGCAACCCGCGTGACCGCCGCGCCCAACGACACCGTACGTAAACAACGGCCAGTTAATGTCTCCCACACTAGAAGATATAAACGAGAACCATTATTTTGTGGCAAAATTTAAAACTATGTAAAGAGTGCATTATTTTAGTTTTTTCGACAGTTTCGTTTATTTTAAGATGTCACCTTGTGTCATTATAATTTTTTCAATAATTTTATTTGTAAATAAATTAAAGATTAAGTGGAATAACAGCTTTAAAAGTTTTCTTTAATTTATTACAGGTATGTTTATGTATCGCTTCTCTAACATAATGTTATTTTAATGTAATATTATTTTATTTTTAGTAAATTATGCTTTAATTTATTACAGCAACACATGTTGATTTATTCCACTTCAAAACATATTATAATTATAAAAAAAAAAATTAATTAGTCACTTACCTTTAACAGTACCATCATCACTGCCAGAGACCACATATTGTCCACTAGGGTCAAAGTCGACACTACGCACAAGGTCAGTATGGCCTTTGAACTGTAGCACCTCGGATGTAGGGAACGGCTGTAGGTCCCTCGGAGACGGTAGCTTGGGCACCAGGTCTTCTGGACTGATGGTCAACTGATGACGTCATAGTTTATTAATTGGTGGATTTTATGTAAGTTTTGTAGTTTTACTATAATTACCATACAAAAATAAGCTTTTTTACAAATTACTTTATATCCTAGTAACTAATTAAGATTGCTCTTAGCATGTATAAACGTGAAGAATTATAAGAAGCTTTGAAACATTTCACTCCATATTCCAAATCAACTTCCCTGAGGAATTACAATATCAATAAGTATCTAATAATGAGAAGTGAATCTAGAAATTGAATAATTTAAGACAAGTTTTACTAAAATTTCTACACCTTAGCTACTTTATCTTTGTAATTGTAATACAAATATTGGTCCTACGAACCGGATTACTTAAGGAAGCTATGGAAATTTCTAGACCAACTTACCCTCATTTTGATTGCACGCGGGGCAAGATACAGATCAAGGCAACGTAGAAATCGTTCGCGTACGAATCGCTCGTACGCAGGTACAGCGCGCAGACTGGAATGTTTCTGTGGCAGGAACGTGTATTTGCGCTTCCATGGCGTCTCACTCAGCTTGTCCCATTCTTTCATCTATAAACAATTGTGATTAAACATTATTACAATGACAATATCCTTTTAAATATCCACCCCAATGTGTTAGGGATATTACAGTATTTTTGTTTTGTTCATACAACATAATGAAGCTAATAATTGTCAGCAAAGTGGTTAAAAGAAAAAAGTTATTTAGTCTATAAATAATATGAAACTATAGACCTATCAAAAATAACTGTCACTTTTATCATTATCACAAATATTATGTAAGTATTGAGAATGACACAAACATTTACACTTCTTCTCCATCTAAACTTTAACTATGTCAAATCTCAACTCATACATGCCTGCATTATACAACAGTGATTCACCATTGAACCCTTCACCTATGAATGTCATTTAATGTATATAAGAGCGTAAGTACCTCCTTAGAATCAAGCAGGTATTCCGGTGGAGGGTTATAGCTCTCAGCATGTCCAGGTAATGCACGACGAGGGGCTGGTATATGGCGGTGGATACCACGCTTGGCTTCCTCCTCCTCCTCTGCCGTCTTAGCACCCCATAGGTTGTAGAACTGACGCTCCTGGAGTAGTAGAGTAGTTCATGAGTAATATTGATTTAGAAATACGCCTGGTAAAGTAATGGACTGCATTACGCAAGCAATTTGGACAAGTCGTTATTGCTAATACCATAACATAAACGCCATGGACAGTACAAAAGAAACACAGAAATTAAAAACATAACAATATCATTCAAGATGCATTGTGCCGAATGCATCATTTTTAGTTATTTCCTTTAAATAAAAAAGCTTATAAACCTCACCTTCTTTTTCCTGCGTTCATCAGCTATCTGCTTCCTTGTCTTGGTCCAGCCCATCTTGAGCGCGTGCACGATACGAGATATAGCTAGTTGGTCGGAGCGCGATGGCAGGAATGATCGCTTGTGTTCTGGGAACGCGCGTAGTGGAGTCGCTAATACCTCGCGAGAGAACCATTCCACCCATGGCTGTAATATGTTATTAATAGTGTCAATATGTATAGTGTCAATTGTCTCTTAAGAAAAGTGAGCACCAGTAAAAATTAATATAAACACTAAAACTGCTAAGAAATTTTTTGAGGGATGAAAGTACACCATAATAAAAAACTATATAGCGTATATTTCATTTCCAAAAGGAAACGCTTACCATCAATGACAATCTATTTTGTAATGTAAATGGATTTTAACCTTATGAAAGTCAATGACTACATCAAAGATAGGTTGGTAGAAGAAAATCTGAATATACCTCATACTCTTCATGTTCTGCATTGGGCACATTTCCAGCCCTTATCCTCTCTATAAGCTGCAGGTCTTCTTTAGAAAGAATGATATCTTGTCCTGTAGAAGGATCCTTCACAGTTCGCCAAAATTCTGGATCTTCACATTTCCTGTTGCCATTGATTACAAAGGATATTTTACGAATAATAACAAAAATAAGTAAGTAAATAATACTAAGTACTAAAAAGAAGAATTTTTCTAAACAAAAAAAAATTACATACTTTAGAAATTCATCAATCTGATCTCGCTGTGGCGGCTTGGCGATGCGACGTCCGTCCAAGTCGTACCCCACATGTGAGTACTCATTATACCACCACATAGGGATGTCCCCGACTGTATTCACTCTGTCCTCTTCATCTGATGTATCCCCTGATTCGTATTCATCTGTGAAAACAGTTTTTTATCAGTCAAGTTCATTTTGAACCCCCATAATATTTTATCATAATTTATGCCATCCAAGTATTAAGAGATTTCTATTATTAAGATACCTTAAAGGTTTTCGTTATTATTTTTAAGTACAAACACTTATATTTACATCATTATAAACAATTTAGATTGGATTTTTGTTGTGTAATAAACATGTAAATATAATTACATACTATACATAAAAAATGCAGAGTTTTACAACCAATTCTAAATTACTTTACCTTTTTGTTGGACAGGTTGAATGCGAATGTCTTCTTTAATTTTATCTGCTAGTATGTCTATACTACTTTTTCCTTTACTCTGTTTTTTGTTTTTGTTATTTTTCTGTATTGTTTCTTGCTGTTTCTTAACTTTTCCTTGAGTTTTTCTTGTAGACTCATCACTGGACCCTGATGGATTTGAGGCAATACCTGACTCGGCTCCACTGTCATTACTTTCATCTTTATCACTTTCTTCTTCACTTTCTTCATTATCACTATCTACATCATCTTCACCTTCCTGGAATATACATAATGATAAATTTATTTGCACTCTAGTGCCAACTCGTCACTCCTATTATGCAATTCTATATTTTTTACACTAAAAATTAATAACTTAATTTTTTTAAATAGAAATGGTTATGAATGAGTAATTATCTACTTACTGTTGAATTACTTATTTCACTATCATCTCCACTTTCCTCAGCATCTGAAGAGTCATCCTAAAATTTTGAATTTCATCTTTATTATATAATCGATACAGTAAATATGATATAGTATTTGATTTGAATCTGTTTATTTTGTGTATACTTACTGAAGACTTAATATCCTTTTCTTCATCTGTGTCATCACCTAGCACAGAATCTGCACTGTCATCAAATACAACTTCCTAAAAGTAGATAATAAAAAAGCGATGAAACATTCTATATGAAATATGTATATCATATTATAAAACACCTATTTTGTTTTATGTCCAAAACAATCTATAAGATTTCTTTTTGAAGCAATACTAATAAAAATATTTAAGTTTCAGACAATTGAGCATGCTTGCTATTTTATTCTAATAAATGCTATTGTAATAACCAACGTGAAGAAGTGTTCACCAATACCTATAACCTAGTCACACAATATGTTGTGTTGTAAGATTTTTAATTTCATTTTAAAACTTGAAAGACTGCTTAACTTGCTCGGAAATATATAGGGTAATTTTATCTACGGATATTCAAGTGTAAGACGATTAATGGAGGTTATTTTATAATATTTACGTCTTGTTCGGCATCTGATGGTGCCTCCGCTTCATGTTCAGAGTCCGTAGCGTCGTCATCGGCGTCTAACTGCCCCGTAAGCAAGTTCTCATCTTCTTCTGAATCTACTGCAGCCTAAAACAGTCCGTAATCGTAAAAAAGACAAAAATATACAGTAGAAGGCAGTTGCCGACATTGGTAGCAAGCAGATTGGTATCTTACCATTTGGCCTGCTGAATCAGATGTTTCAGCGGATTTCTCATCTTTTAGTTTTCTTTTAACTAACCCTGTTCTGAATGGAGGCATTTTTGTATGATAAATTTTATGTTACAGCATTTTATTTCACTTGCACGCAATAAAAATCAACACTCGCACGTGTACTATGATTTGAATTGATTTTGAAATTCAGAAACATGACAAATAAATTTGACATTTGACAGCTTTTGCAGCATTAAATTGACTTTGACACGCAGCACGTGCATTCCACAGATTCTGATGCCGCGCGCACTTTGAACACGAATTTTATTGTGCAGTACACGTACGATCGTGGTCGAACCAATTAAGTGCGCACACTGTATACGTTTTTATCACTCAAATGAGCAGTGTTTTAGTGATATCGATTTTTTTAAGCCTGCTTTGGTTGGAGCGCGATGAATAATCTGTATCTTCACGACAATTCTCTTATAACTCGAAGACTGTGGTGGCTTCGTCGTACTCTATGCTTCGTCGCTTTCATAGAACCGAATGGATGCGTCAAAGACTACTATGAATGGATGCGTGATAAAAAAAAAACACGATTAAAGAGACGTTTAAAAAGACACGATTTTGGTGAATATCATCATAATAATAGACTTGTTATCATGACCACATGTTGTTTCATGGTTATAATGTAATGTTCCTGAATCAGGTTAATTAACTTTTCTGCATCCATTTCATAAATCGACGGACGAATATGTTTTAAAATCCCAACAAGTTCGGATTGTTTTCGAATGTCTGAATTACACGTAGGTACGTATACGCACGACTTAACTCGCACTCAGTCTGCGCGTTCCTATAGTACTGGAATATCGGGATCGTTCGTACGTGTTCATACGTTTAACTTTCCGCACGAGTAAAATTCGTACGAAAACCTGTCCAAAGTGCCCGCGGCCTTATGGCTTCACAGAGTAACTATTCTTGACTTTCAGTATATATATAAAAGTACTCTGTGTCTTGACCGTATGCTTAACCCATAGATCAGAGTAATAATATAGGGAAATAGATTGGCAACTCATCGAGCTGTCAAAATAAGTTGTCGTAACTGCCACCTGGTGGATTGTGGCACTTTTCTATCGATATATAGGTGTATACCTATAGATATATGTATAAGTGTGTAGAGTGTGTACCTAACCTATTAGATGTTGTATTAAATATGGCGGATTTTTTTATCCGCATCTGAAAGAAAAGTCCTCTAAATACTGGATGGTCAATTTTACTCAAAGAAAACTTTCTTTTTCTAAGAAAAGAAAAATTACATTCAAAGTTTTGAAAACGCTCTAACTTTAACCGATGTACGGTTATAACTATTTCTAAGAAACAACATGAAAATATATCTCGTTACAACTGGAAGTTGAATGTCAAAATTAATTCTTTTATATCAAAACAAAACTTAACAACTTAAAATAAAACTTTAAACTTTAACACAACAAAACATTTATTAAAAACTGCTACAACGAGGGTTGTGGTTTACAGACGAAAACAACATCCTAACGTTAGCAAAGATTGGAATGGAACAGACATATAAGTTACTCTATGGAACAGACTTGACTTGATTTGAACAACTGTCATCGACATCATTATCAACAACATGAAGTTAGAACAGAACACGATAGTCCTACGAAGTTAGTAACAAATTTAGTTTCGGCACTTTTCACCAGACGTCGCTGCTTTTGACAATTTGCTTTTGTACAGATTCAAAATAATTGAGTTGCATACCCCTGGCTTAAATTTAACATATTTTCAATGTACTCAAAGTCAACTTCAATCAAGTTCAACTGTCAAAGTCTTGATTTGATTTGATTTTGATGAGTTAATTTGAGGTTATGTCATTATGTAAAACGGCGAGAAAAAACATCCAAAATCAGTAAAAAAAACTGCAAATTAAATTAGTTATACTTAGTATCCTCTGGTACCGTAAAGATGTGTAATTGATTAATAACTAATACAAACACGATATAACAATGTTTCGCAATTTATTCAAAGCCTTAGAACCTGTTAGAAACAAACTAGTGAGTGTTGAATGATTTTTGTTTTTGTTTTGTTTCAAAATACTCCTTTACTGATGTAGGCCAAATTCTGTTGAGATTCCTGACGCTAGGTCATGTGTATATCTTGTCGTAATATTTTTCTTAATTAGATTTAAGCCTGAATATTTTGTTACGTAGTCTCGCGCAGTTGGCGGCGCCTCCTCCGGCGCGACCAGTGCTTTCAATCGCAATGCTGTTAGCAAGGAACAACAGCTAACTGAAGCGCTCAAGCAATCTCTCCCAGGCATCACTTATATCAGTATTCAGGATATTTCTGGAGGATGTGGAGCCATGTTTGAGGTTTTATTATTTTTTATTTTGTTTTCTATTAAGATTATTATTGTAGCAATTAACTGACTGTTCCTATTTTACGGTAGCCCTACCACGCTTTCCCAGTGAGTAAATGCATTAACACACAAAATTGATATATCTCATAGAGAATTCAGTAGGCAAATAGGTCTCCCTAATAGTAAATGATCACAGGCACCATTAATTTAAGAGCCCATTTGCACAGTGACAAATTTTATAAACATTTCTTTCTTATGTAAATGTAGCACTGTTCCTTAAAGTAATTATGTATTTTTTGTACCATTATTATTATGTAAATTTTAAATAATTAAATATTAATTATGTCTTATTTCATGTATTTACTATTAAATGTATTTTTTTTATTATGTTTCAGATAAGTGTAGAAGCTAAAGAATTTATAGGATTATCTACAGTTAAACAACACAGATTGGTGACAGACTCCTTGAAGAATGAAATTGCAGAAATGCATGGAATCCGCATCCATACTACATTACCACAACCTGACTAAATGCTATAAACATTCAAAAGTACAATTCATACGTACTTCGTTCAATAGAAAATATTTATTACTTGCTAGAATAGATAATATTCTTTAAGTCCTCCACCAATTTTAACACCTTCACTGCAATTGCAGTCAGTGCTGATTGATTATGTTGGTTATACTGACTGCGATGACAGTGAAGGTGTTAATTTTTTGTTAGTTATTCAAGAACTCCACATTTAATCTGAATAATATATATTCAGATATTTATAATGATATTTTTTTATATAATTCATTTGGTGAATTATGTTTCTGATCTAATGACTCCTAATTGTCATTCTTTAGCAAACACTGCTTTGACTTGGCCTCTTCACATTAGGATAATATAATGATAAATTGTAGATATATGATTTGAAAATTTATGTTACGGTGGTGATATTAGTTCCATATTATAAAGATTTGCAAATAGTTTTTAGTGTTTTATTTTCATGTAATATCATGTATTAGTATACCTATGCTATTTTTTGTCAATAGACTTAGGAAGAATTAGTATAAAATGGTGACAAAATATTCTATTACAAAAAAAAGACCTATAGCACAAATTGAAATGGTTTCTATTTCATATGCCTATAGAAGTACAAATAGTTTAACAATAACCATTTATCCATCAGTTTATAGTAACAAGTAAATGAAGAAATATTAAATGGTTATGCTAAATAGACAGTCTCCTGAGGTGGTCTTAAAAAATAAAACAAGAAGATAGACGTTTACGTACCTAATATACATACCTTTTCGCTTTTTATTGGAAATAATTTATTATTAAGTTGCTATTCACCCCGCTATTGTTAATCACCCTACTATAGTTTTTGTATTATTATAGTCTATATGTGGTTGAATCGTCAAATGATTACAAGGTTGTGGAAAATACTAATTTTAGTCTGTGGTCACAGTGCCAGACTGTTGTCAGTGTCAGTCAAATAAACTGTCAATGTCTAAATAGTGTTATTCTGTCTGTGGGAATGGGAATGTCTCCTGTCATCCTGTGACTTGAAGTCAAGTTGTCAAGTTGTACGCAAGC
>LGAG01000122.1:609474-626202 GCA_001278395.1 Lerema accius
GAAAAATAGGGCATTTGACTTTATGCTCATAATATCGGCATCCAAAACGTCAGCTATTAAAAAAAACTAGGTTGCACAGATTACATCTGAACTGAAAGTCATTTTAAGAATGAAAAATAAGGCGTTTGAATTTATGCTCATAATATCGGTATCCAAAACATCAGCTAATAAAAAAAACTAGGTTGCACAGATTACATCTGAACTGAATATGTCATTTTCAATATGGCCTAGAAATTGGTGAATTTTTTACTAAGGTAGATTGTCGTCTGATCTGTACTACTTAGTTTGCGATCCTTTCCTTTTTGTATCCTTTCAACATGGCACTTAATTTAGTTGTAAAGGTTCATCCAGTGGTTTTGTTTCAAATTGTTGATGCATACGAGCGTCGAAATGCAGATTCACATCGCGTTATTGGCACCTTATTGGGTAATAATTCTATTAACAATGTCGCTATTTAAAAATTGTGTGCCGACGTCATTCATAACCTATTTGATACTGTTAAGTTGTTTGGATCGTATTTACACGGTCTCAGTTATGTATGTTTTGACCTGAGCTTAATAAATGCTATAGGCCTTTCTAAGATCTTTGCGATTCAATCAATCTAAGGCGTTAGTTCATAACTCTGCTTATATTTTTCAACAAAGTACCTGTTTAGTGTTCCCAGTTGTTTTGTTAGTAATTTTATGCTATCACTGTATTCTATAGGGACCTCCGATAAGGGTGTCGTAGAGGTGACAAACTGCTTCTGCGTACCTCATAAAGAGCATGCAGACCAGGTGGAGGCAGAGCTCAACTATGCCATGGATGTGTATGAACTCAACCGACGTGTCAATGCCTCTGAAAATATTGTTGGTAAGTTGTAATAATCTGTTGTAATATTCTTGTATTTTGAGTAACTTAATTACAATTTTTTTTATTGAATGTAGCCCTAAGTTTGAATTATACACGGAATTATAATTCGATTCCACATTTGACAAGAGCTAACGTCATTTTGTAAAATAATGATACCACATATAACCTAATAGTGATGAACACAACAATCGGTGAATTATCGCGATTATTATGTTTATGTAATTAATGTTTAAAAGTAATTATGTAATTGAATTATAATGTTCGTGCACCGATTATAGAATAAATGATCGATATTTATTTAAATAAATACATAACTACATATTACATATTGACTCCCGACCTTAAAGATGATGAGAATATTGAAAGAGAGCGGGGGGCGCTGTCACTTAGGGCCAACATGTTTTATTATTGTTTCATTTCTCATGTCCCTTCAATATCACATTTTTTTTATTAATTTTACACACAGTTATTAAAGAAAACTCAGATTTTTAATTAATTGACACAATTAAATTAATCAATTCAAAAATATTTAAATTACTGGTAATACTTAGTTATGATTCTAGTAGTAGTCGTTTAGATACTAAACGAATGGAATCGATTCGGAAATATTTCATTTTCGTATCGAATAATTTCGCAACGTCACTATTTATTGCTTGTCATTTCGTTGCAACACTGAAATTGTCAAATCTGGAATCGAATTAAAATTCCGACTATAGTTATTATTTGTGTTGTGTTTTACATAGAAATAACTTCACTACTAAAAAAGATGCCATATTATAAAATCAGGAATCAGTAATTGAAATTGTACTTTTTTTTTGATTTTATTTGAAAAATCCACCTCCATAATATTGGTAGTAAAGTCAGTATTTTATCAACACAGGCTGGTGGGCAACTGGAAATGAAGTCACAAACCACTCATCTGTGATCCACGAGTATTATGCCAGAGAGTGTCGATCACCAGTCCATGTTACACTGGACACATCACTAGCAGGAGCACGCATGGGACTACGTGCATATGTCTGTGTGGCTCTCGGTGTGCCACGTGGGAAGCAGGGATGCATGTTCACGCCTATTGATGTCTCACTAATTTGTTATGAACCTGAGGTAAGAATGGAATAGAAGTAAATTCCCTAGATTTTACCTAATTTTAAAACTACCAAACTGATTTATACATATCTGTCTATTACTCTTTGGGTAATATTGATGAGTTAATGTTAGTCAAAAGTTGGTGTATGTGAGGTAGAGTTGAACTATCATGTACTTCATTTTCAAAGATGTACATAGTTTTATGATCTATGAGATGCTAGATATGAGGGATAATCACAGAACCATACACAACAAGAACAATGTTAATTTTCATATTACAGATAGTTGGACTACAACTGTGTCAAAAGACCATGGGACCTGGTGGTCGGTCTCGGCAGGTGCAGCCTATGATGGACCTTGCCCAGGTGGCAGAAGCAGCATCCAAACTCTCCTCTATGTTGGATCAGGTAGGATTAATAATGTTACCTTGTAAAGTCTACTGAAAAATATATGCTAGTCTGAAACCTCACTAAATACAAACCTGGACCGTAGAATTGAGCTTTTCTGCATTTTTATGTAACATAATTTTTCTACATCAGACAGTTTAGTATAAAAATGAATGGTGGCTCGAATCATATGTCCATAAGTGCTTTTAGATATACTATAGCAAATATAAGATAAACTTTGATACAAATACAGAATAAAAATTTTGAATATAATTATTATCTGTATTACAGGTTGTGCAGTATGTGGAGGATGTCTTGGCAGACCGAGCGGCGCCCAATAACGCAGCAGGTCGCGCTCTACTACAGTTAGTGCACTCGGTACCCACGCTGGCCGCGGATACATTTGCTGATGCCTTCGCTTCCAGTGTCAAGGACTTGCTTATGGTCAGTACCCTTAGCATTTTCCAATGTATGTGCCTAAAATTATCCCTACTATTACTACAGAATTGTCACGAGAAAATGCAGTAGTAAATCTATTGCTTAAGGAATTTCTGTTCATGTATGATTTAGATTTATTTTGAAAACATTCTAGTGTTTTAGATTTAAATATAAACAGACTCTCGAATCGACTTGTTTATTACGTAAAGAAATAAGTGTATGTAGGCGAAATGTAATAATAATTCATTATGTCATTTTTATTGTACAGGTGGTTACATTGGCGCAACTCATCAAAACACAGTTGCAGTTAAATGAGAAGTTAACACTACTGACGTCACAGTGAAGGCAATATCCAATCTGTACAATACAATCTTAATTCAGTAAATATTCCAATAAACCACTACACTTTGTATCCATTGTTTTACTACTTGGAAAACAATACCTTATATGTTGGTCAGTCATATAAAGCAATGTTGTTATTATAGATGTTTGTAGATTTCTGAATATTAGTATGTGTATACTAGGTTTCAATAATAAAACAGGAGGGATTAAAAAAATATTTTAATATCCATTTTCTAAATGTCATCTGGAAATACATAACATTAATTAATAGCAATTCTCAAGAATCATAATTATATTTTATTGAGTCAAGTGTGAACTATAAAGATAACTATAACTGCAAGATAAACTACACTTTAGTAACAAAAGTAAATTAACAAATAGAATTGATTAACAAAACTATTGTGACTCAACCCTCAAGGGGTAAGGGTCCTTACACACTTGAAGTCGCGACGACGCGTGTTTCTGATAGGCGTTCAAAACACATCAGTATGCAAAGACTAATCGTTTCATGGTGTGCACAGCCGTCGTTCTCGACTACAATCCCACACCCAACTCGGTCGCACTCGTTTCCCACTGCCTTTCGTTTCAGTACTGGACTCTGTGCAGATCATGTAGTCCACCGTGGTATCCTCGTCTAATTCAGATTCCTGTGAATTTTTTACTGACATAAATTAATTTATTCGCTTCGGTACACGAAAGATGTGCAATGTTTTTCACCATAGCTATAAAACATGGGAAAATGTATGTACTAACAAAGCCGTTACTGATGCACCCCATAGTTATATGTATGCATATGGGAACAAACGCCAAAAGATCACCAAACTTTTACAAAAATCCGTATCAAAACGAGTTCACAGTTCAAAATTTAAGAGATAAATTGGAAAAAATTTTGTCTACCCTCTCAAAAAATCGTATCAAACGAAAATTATGTATTGCAATATTAGAAATAACATCCTAGCATAAAAATAATGTATGGTAAAATGTACTCACTGGTATGAGTAGACCGCCAAAAGCGCGCACATATCTGGCAAGCAAGTCGCGCTCAGTCTTATTAACCACTTCGTCGGTGATAACGAACGTATAACCATCGAAAAAGTCTGGCAACGCCTGGAACCATACACAAAAATAATCACTAGCGTATGTACCTAAACAAAAATTATGAATTAAGCAAGAAAATGTCAGAAGCCAGACTACCAAACCAAGAAATGTAAAAAAGATTTAATTACAAAGACTACTTTTTTATGAAATTAGCTGAAAAATTAACAAAATCAACTAGATAGGTATTCATTTTTGCCCATGGGCATCAGTTATACAAAAGGTAAAGGTAACACCGATGACTGGTTAACCAATAAGAAAAAAGGAACTATAAAACATACCTTTTCATGGTCGATTTTTTCTTCCACCGGCATACAATTGTCTACGTCAGTATCGTCTTCATCAGAGTCAGATAGCGTCACATGTCCTTTAAACCGTTCGTCCTTCACGAAGAAAACCTCCATTGGACTAGGAGTAGATACTCTCTCTTGTTGTGCAGCTATTTCTCCCATCGCGTTCTCTATTTCGTCGTCTGTATCTCCATCGGAAGCTACGGAAAGAGGTAAATAAATTAAGATTTGGTAGAATTAAATAAGAAAAGCAGTAATTAGTTTTGGGACGGGTATTTTTGTTTCTTTTTATTAACCTAAACACTTTTTTCTTGCATTTTTTCTCCTTGGTTCTCCTTTTTTAGTAGTGGTTTGTACGTTATGCTTTTCCCGATACTTGAGTTCCATTCTTATGTATTGTAATAGTTGTACCCAACTGACTTGACTGAAATATTTTTTATACATATGGGTCTCATTAACTGTCTATTCGTCTGTCAACAGCTCAACAAACTTTTAAAAGCTGGCAAATTCTAGCACCTACCTTCTTGTTGAGTTTCAGGTTCAGGGTCTTTAGGTAATGGCTGTATGGGTGTACGTTCAGCGGGCACGGTTGCGTACCAGCGCCACGGCAGGCGGCGGCGCGCGCGCAGACACTCCTCCAGCCAGTCAGCTTTGGCCACGCCCACATCCGCGCCGCTTGCCCGCGCCGTGCGCAGCTTCGGCGTATTCGGAAACGCGCAACTATAAGAACATTACTATTATAATTATATTAGCTCTGGCTGCGTGGAATTTAATAAAAAATAATTCTTAAATAAAATTCGCCCTAGTTAGTCCTTATTACATCAGCTATCTGCTAGTAAAAGCCTCGTCAAAATTGGTGCAGCCGTTGCTGATATTAGCCGGAACAAACAGACAGACAGAAAAATAGTAAAAAAAGTTATTTTGGGCAGTAGAATGTACTTAATAAATGGATATACATAGCACACTTACAAATCACTACTTTCATAGTCAGTCACATTGGCAGGTAAAAATAATAAAAATGTGATAAATATCTCACATAAGGTGCGTGCATTGTGGGTTCCAATCAGGGCTGTATCTTGCCCCAAGAACGAGGGCAGTATCCC
Source organism: Lerema accius (assembly GCA_001278395.1). Taxonomy (NCBI): domain Eukaryota; kingdom Metazoa; phylum Arthropoda; class Insecta; order Lepidoptera; family Hesperiidae; genus Lerema; species Lerema accius. The sequence goes on from LGAG01000122.1 coordinate 615,067, forward strand.
TGATCTTAGCGCGACGTGCCCCCTCGTACCCTGACAGCACTAGCGTCACTCCCCGTAACACTTGCGACAGGTCCTCACATACTGGACCCACCCGCTCCGGACCATCTGAGAGATAGGTTACTATTAAACAACATTCAAGTCTAAAATTGGCTTGAAAAGTTTGTCGAAGTTACTTGAGTGATGTTGTTCGAAAGTGACGATGTGTGGTTAAGGCTACAATAATATAACATCATTGAAACATTGTTAAAAAAAAAGAAAGAATGTATAAGCCTTTGAGAACAAATTTTGAAGCTAACTCGAGCATGAGATGGGTTAATAAGAAGGTTAGATTATTGATATACAAAGACGAAAGGCTTACCTTTATTAGTTTTATCGTCGCCGTCACGTTTCTGTTTCTTGTTACTTCGTGGTTCTATTGAGTTTCTTTGATTTAATGCTTCTCTATGCCTCTTTCTATTTGTACTGTCATCTGGGGAACCATTGTCAGTTTTCCTATTTGAACTACCACTATCTTTTTGTGAATTTTCTCTTGAATCATCTCTTTCTTTATTCTTTTTATGCTCATTTGTTTTGCTAGTTTTTTCTTTATTTTTATCTTTATCAATTTTAGTTTTATTTAACTCATCATCTTTAGTCTTTTCATCATTATGTCTATTAACAACACGATCTATTTTGTCGTGTGGTTTATCGTCATCATCTGTGTACATAATGCTGTTCCTTTGTCTGTTTGTTGGCACGTCTTTAGTTTGCTTCTGTTTATTGCTGTTAGTTTTACTTATGGGCGTTTTCATGATTTTTGTAGACAAGTCCGATATGTTCTTCAATGCTTGGGAATTGGCTTGTCTGATCTGAGCACCTTGAAATAAAAAAGCATATCATTGTGTAAGTTCTTACTTAAATTAATTTAGTTATCATTGTACGTGTTTTAAAGGGTTTAAATGACTGTAAACATACCAGTATTAGTATTCCCGGTGTTATCAGAACTCGGCGACTTGACATGTTTGGCAAAGAGTTCCCCAGGTCGAAACTCCTCCTCATCTGATGAGAAGGTGTCTAGAGCGAACATTCTGGATGGTACTGCAGCAGATGGTGCAGGGGGAACAGGATCATTCCGTTTCTCTGGTTCATGGATATGAACAAATGATAGCCCATACTGAAAGAGACAGTTGAGTATATTTTGAGGATTAGTTATGTTATGGTTATACATGTGAATAAGGCAAGTTCAGAAATCAAAAGTTATTATGCATAGGAGAATGAGTAGGAGAATCTTAAATTGTTAGTCGGGCTGGGTAATTGTTGTTTTTTCCCAACTGCTCAATATTTACAGAAAATGTGGAAAAATGAACCTGAAAAATTTAATATGCTTTAGGCAACTTTGAAGCTACTTTTATTTTGTATATTAGACAATTTTTTAGTCCACAGCAATTAATGGTAAATACCATAGTATGATGTTAAAATTCATCAGGTATCCTTGTCAAAGCACAGGCTTCAGCTAAATACAGTGCAACATAGTAAATTCAAACCTGGCAATGTTTATTGTAAGGCTGCGAACACACGACGCGCACGCGGTCGTACCGCTTGCCGCGCGTGTCTGCCGCTAGCTCCTCCCCCGAGAACGATCTCACACGATCAACACCTTCATCTCGACGAGACTGTGCTGGTGGGACGAAGATGCAACTTGGGACGAGTACCTGGGATCCATCAAAACATTTTTTTATATACGAAATACAGATATAATTAAGGCAAATATATACCTAGCTGGACAGAGTCGGACAACTATAAATGGGGCATTTGCAAGTTTAATTGATTATTCAACATAGTACATTATTAGTAAAGTAGGTTCAGCTGATATAGATACCTATCAAGATAAATACAACTCAATTTACAGCACATAATGATTTGAGAATGTAAACATACCTGATATGGGTCATTTGGCCTCTCAGAAAGGCCAACAAGGACTTCCACCAGTGCTGCGTGATATGCTCCTATGTGTACTGCAGAAATCTGAAGCAGAGCATAAGTATATCACCATTATCAACAATTTATTATCTCTCAATTGAATATAGTAACTGGGTCTTTATTAGCCCAGCCGTCCTCTAGGAGGCTCTGAAGTGCTGATAAAAGACACATTTAAATCAATTAAAATTGAAAATTAGAATTTGTATTTCATGTTAAACTTAGTATCTTAGTCACCGATACTATTAAGTGCAATCCACGTGAAATGTATGAATGTTTAAATTGTTACTTGTACAAACCTCAATTGCCCGGGGCAGCTGTAATACAACAGAACAAGAAGGTTCCCCTTTGCAGCAAAGCCATTTCTTCTTGCTCACTTCTCCCGCCAACAGATTTGCTGCTCGATGTTCCTGGAACGCAGTTATATCCAGTTCCAGTTTAAAATAGACTATAAGTAACTGATATCGAATTTCTGCTCATATTAAAAGTGTGATTCTTAGAATATAGTGTTAATTATTCTAAGGTGTGCTTATTGTAATGATTAAAATTTCAAGTTTAAATATTTACCGGGTCTTCACTGCTAAAGCTAACAACGTAGTCAAATTTCACGCGAGGCATTTTAATTGAGCTTAATTTATTCTATCGTCAAACATAACCACAGTTAGTTATAATCTTTTGAATATCATTATTTTAAATGTTTTTTACTTTATTAATTCAAATAATAAACAATGCAAACGTCAAAGTTAATTCAGTGACGGTGACAGTGACGTATTGATTATGATGACTGATAGTGACATTTGTTTTTTTTTTTATAAAGGCTTGGATGCGAGTCCCTTAAACTGAGTCGCAGAGTAAACTGCGTTCAGAGACTGCGTTATATTATACCCCACGGCCCACGACACGAAGTATCCCAATTACGATAAAACTAAATATTATGGAAGCCAACGTACCATTGAATGGTAAGTAAACGTGAAATGCACTCTATTTAGTCATTTATTTTGACTCCTTACTGATCGTAAAGAATGATAGACACAGTAAAAAAACATACCTATCAATTGAATATTTTTTCATCCATAAAATCGCTCTGGTTTCACCGAATTGATTACACGATTTATAATGTAGTAAGTGTATCTACCATGTGTATCTAACAATATTTCCGTAAAATGCAATTTACGTTCTGATTGGCTTTATGAAGTCGTGCGTGATAATCATAATCATTTCCTATCAACGCGCAATCTAACATGATAAAAATTTACTTACCTACGTTGTTGAGGTTTAACGTGGATAATTAAAATTTTGATTAGATAGATAAGTATATTTTATGAATGAAGGAGCATGATGTGTTTAACACAAGCTTACAGAACAGAATAACTGAAAAGGGGCATAACCAATTTGGTTACTCTTTGCTGTAATCTCTCACTAGATGTAACTTTTCGGATACTCACATAATTAATGTAGATACAAAATAATATATTTTCTAATCACAGCTAATCGGAAGTTATCACGGTAAATCATTACCAGCTTTTTAATTTTGCTACGAAACATACACAAACTGTGAAGAATTTTACGCTTAAGTAAGTACGTACCTATATAAATTATGATGTGTATTAGTGTAGTACTTTTTTTTTAGTTTTGAAGCAACTTACGTGCGTACCTAGGTACTATGGTGAATGGCGTATCTATACACTTATACAGTAGTACCTATGCGCATTTATGCTATGATTCGTAACTCCTTAGAAAGCAAAGCATTCTAAAGTTTGTAGGGATAGGAAAACAGGGATGAACTGGTTAAGAAATTGAGATTTTCAAGCCTTCTACATAAATGTATCGTAATTTTTATATCATGTTACTTATTTTATTTTATTGTAAATAATTATGATTTTTATTAAAAATTAAGCTACAGTTTCACATGCAGTTAATAATTTAATTAAATATAACGTATACACTGCGCTTACAATAATTTTATGTTAATAGGTATTGGTTGAATCAGTAACTACGGACTACGTATCTATATTTTATATCTTAACATTTTCCCTACCTATCACCTAATATAAATAAGTATAACATCAATCCGCTTAAAGTTAAATCTGTACAATGATTTTTGAAGCATTTATATACAAAAACATTTAAGATTTTATACGAACGGTTGTCGAACGATTTGAAATACAAGAACTGCTGTATATAGCTCAGCTTGAAAAGTTTGTCATGCCTTTTTCATACTTTCTTCCCCATTGTACCTTTAATTTTATAGCCTACGTCACGTACAGTTATCACATATTAGTCGCGAACAACCTTGTACTTGTGAACTCGTATTATAACAGGTTCGTGGGGTTTGGCGGCGGGGCGTTGCTTCTGCCGATACGAGTAACCTCCATTTTTGTTAGGTCGTGCGTACACCACTACAGGCGCAGGCGCAGCGGCTTCGTACTCTTCATACGAGTCATGATTCGAGTACTTATACTTAGGCTGAGTTGATGACGATGCATAAGCCGGTGATTCATACTCGTCTTCGTAGGAGTATGTGTATTCAGGTTCCGAAGTTGCTGCGTAGACATAATGGTCTCGGTAATCGCGTTGGGGCTGGATTCGAGGCACTGAGCGTTTAGGATGTTGGATAGAATGCTGGACGTAGGTTGAACTGGCGTGGGAAGGGGAGAGCAGCCGTAGCAACTGCACGGGCTGACGTAGCGGGAAGGTGGCTACTGCTACGGGCTCGTATTCGTCGGCGAAGTCGTCTGCGTACACGCCGTACACGCTTCGCCGTCTGTGTGCCTCGTTGAGTGGCTCACTGCCACACGCGGCAATGCACATCAGGAGTATCGGCACCTGGAATTATTTTATTAAAAGTATGTATCCATACTCGTGGAAAACTTTTTAGTACCTAGTAGACCTAATTTTCTATTATCAGACTTATATTCTAGTGTCATAAAATACGTAATAATTAGTAGGGTACGTAATGGTAGGTGCCCATTTTAAATACAGGTAGAGTTGGCGGTAAGTATTATCTACTTTGTACTGTTTGCGAACTCAATTCTCCGTAGTCATGATATGCGATATTGACTGTCGTATACATTACATTAGAGTCATTTAGGTTTAATGTTTTTTCTTTATACTCAAAGGACCTTTGACTTAAAAGCTCAAAACTTTAAATTATTTAACAAGTATATCCAGATTATTTTATGCTTTCCTGGAAGACACGAAGGCAACCCTAGAAAATATTTAAATTAACCTTACTTAGCCTAATCATAGCTGAAAAGAAAAAAAGAAAATGAGTTGCTCTACATGCATCTTCGGGACAGATTTCAGGCAGTTCACCCTCGGAAATCGTTGTTAAAATTCAACACAAGGTACTTACAATATGATCCATGTCGTTAGTTATGCGGCTGTTGCGTACCGCGCCACTTCTAACACTGGCCGATGGTCAACACTGCCCACCTCGAGCGCGGTAGGATCCATCGCCACTCACACGCAACGCGTGCGACCTATTTATTATACTGGAAAAGTATTAGGCTTTCGACTAACACGCTGCACGTTGAAGTTTACCTTCGTGGATGATGATCGATGTAGCGATACAAATAGAGTGTGGATGTGCCTTTTTTCTAGGCCGGTAACGTGTCGGTGATAATCAGGCAAAACGGAAGTTCATGAGTGATGGTGATAACATATTATTAGATGGGCTGGTGGCAATTCAAAGTTATGACTGAAATAGAGTTACCTACATTTTTTTTTCGTAGATGCGTTTATTATTATGTTACATCTAATTTATTTCGATGAGATAATAACTTCTGCTAATGATAATTTAGTATTAACTTTTTGTATTATCTGTAAGGGTTAAGACTTAACTTTCAAGTTTTGGGTTTTGTCTATTACATACGTCCCAGCTGTTATCAATCATTTTGGCTTTTATACCTATAACTCGCTTATAATGAGGAACTTGTAATTTTCAATTAGTATTGAGAGACTACACTGGGGTACTAGGATATCGATATCGTATCATTTATACTAATGAAAACTTCTTTAAGTTTCCTATTAATTTAGTGAACGGTATTGTTAACTGCATACTTAAGATAGAGTGTAGATAGAAAGTAGCTTAATATTAATAACGTTAAATTAATCTAGCAATCTAATCCTTTAACATTAAATAGTCATAAAAGTTAATTAGGTATGAGTTAGAGAGTACGAAACATAAAAGCCATATTTGCATTATCGACAAGTGAAATTGAATTTTGCATAGTAATTTAATGAAAATTAATTTGTTCAAGTTCATTCGCTTGACAAATGCATGGCTTCCGTAGCGACGCGTGATTCACTAGGTTGTGTATTCAAATGAACACATCAATTACTTTTCCGGTCAAATATTTACGTAGAGCTATAAAAATCATAGGTACTTTTAATATACAATTTTGCTAACTAAATACCATAATAAAAAAGGCTTTAATAAATTTTACAGAATAAAATTACTTTTAGTATTTATATCGTAACATAACCATAACAAATTGACCTTAACTTAGAAAGATTGGAGAATACATAGTTCATGGAAATTTCAATTGGTTACCGCATCTCGTTGTCTCTGTCACTAGTTGTTTTCCAAGAGGTTGTAGATGAATAGATGAAAAGGAACAAAACAATAAAACCAAGAAATTTGTACTAAAACTCATTATATTAAAAATGTACAACTTAACATAGTTTTCGCAGCGATTAGCCTCTATAGCTGCAGGTTTAACATCGAGGATCGAGGCAAATTATTGAAGAAACTATACAGAGTATAAGTAAGTCAAGAAAGAACTGAATAAGCGGCTTATTTTGTAAAACATTGCACTAGTTTTGAGACAACCGAATACATTAGTCGAAGGAAGACTCACTGCACACCGTTATAAACACTTTAAAACGACACACGCACCAATTAAAAAATACGTCTATAGGTCTAGGCAGAAGCCTACAAAATACTGTTACTTAAGCCTCTGTACAGTTTCTTCGGTTATCCTAGCGCTCACCACCAATCAGCAGAGAATGGTGAATGGGAGTACGATGCATGGGCGTACGGAGCATGGGAGTACGGTGCATGGGAGTACGATGCATGGGCGTACGGTGAATGGGAGTATGAAACATGCACATGTGGTGCTTCTACCACCCTGGAGACCTTCACGACACTGGGTACTGATACTACTCGTGGTACTGACACTATCTTCTTTACTGCTACAACCTGAGGAATTGATAGAATATTAGTTTCTGTCCATTACTGACTCTCATGTTGAAATCCGCAAGGGAGGTAAGAGGGCCGACAGTTACTGTAAAGTGCAGTACCTACTGTGTGCCAAATCAATTTAAACAAATGAAAAAAAGAACAGATTGGATAAAAACATTTACATTATGTTATTTTAAAGCAGGCGAAAATAAAAATATTCCTTCGAGCTAAGTGATGATTCTCAACTGTGGACATCTATGCCATTGGGAATTTGGGAATCAATATTTCATTTGCTATTAAGAGGAATCGAAGAATACAGGGAAATTATCAACGAAAAGCAAATATAGAATATAATTTACAAACCTTAGGGACCTCTACAACTTTGTTGATGGAGATAATGCGAGCAGGTGCGTGATCCAGGATAGGTCCATGGCCCAAGTGGAAATCGTCGTAGCCGAAGTCATGTCCGTAAGCCAAACCGCTGCTGTAGGCGCCATGGAGTCCATGAAGGTAGCCTCGTTTGTCCCGCTTGCCTTCCGGAGCCGCCAGCACTGCCGTGGCTAATAGAACTACGCACACCTGGAATCACAAACAGAAATTGTACTTAAAATTCTCAGACCAAAAAATAAAGTAGTGATTTAAATTTTTCCTTTTTTCGACGATCTCACATATGTCACCGAGCACAGTCTGCTGAGAAACGTTATCATTTGATAATAACGTTATATTTTTCCAAAGACTGCGTCTATATATTTTTTGGTCTGTGTTTAAATTTTACACAGTCCATTTAAACAGATGAGTTTTGACGAGACTTGGACTTAAAACCAAAGCTTGATTTTAGTAAAATGTTACATACGGAAGTCTGAAATTGTGAATTGCATTTTCTTTTCTTTTGCGTATACTTAACACATTCCCGATAAGTAAAGGAATCAATACAATGGTTCAAGTAATATGTGGTTTGAATTTGGAATATTGTTAGATGTCTTATGAAAATGGTACTTTTTGAGGTTAATGGATTCAGGCTTAGAATATAAATTAGGCACTTAGAAGTGATCTTAGCTTCGAGTCGGTTACAAATAAATGTGAGGTAATATATTTCGTTCTCAGTGAAGACAGTAAATTAACGATGCATTCAAATTAGATAGATTCCTAGAGTATTTCTAAATGTAGACAGCGTGGCAACATTAAAATTGATTAATATTCTACGTAGTTATCCAATAGAAGGATTGATTAACTTAAGTACATTTGAATGAAATATCTTTTGTTAGGTAGTAGTAGAGGAATATGAGTGCGAAAATAACGTAATTTTATTAAACGTCAAGCAGCTATTAAATCTTTTGTATATTTAGCTTTCTTTAAAAAATAATTAATCTGGATTCAATAAGTAACTTTTGTTATGTCCCTATAATATGTAAATAAATATTTAGAACAATGGTAACATATTTCGTCACTATACTTATGATAAGTTTCAAAATAAAGATTTTAAGAGTACTCACGAAAATTTTCATGTTGTCAGTTATGTTTGTTGTCGGAAGAGGGCAGTAGTGGATGTGTAGTGTTTGTCGAGGACCTGCCGTTTTATACATAGGACGGCGACCTCGCCTTATCGTGGACAAAGCGACTCCGGCCGGACTCTTGCGCAAGTACCGCCCTATCTTAATTATCTGTGACTATTATTATTATTATTGGGTTTACTCGTACCTATATGTTTGCAAACTAATATTGATGAGCCTGAAGTTCCTGAAAATTCCGATTTTGTTACTGATTTTAAATCTATTTTAGGCCGGATATTTTTTCCTATTGTATTAATATGTGTTTTGTCCAATATATCCAATTTTCAAACATTTCTCAACTTTTATGTATAGTCATTGAAATGTTACATTTTATGGACATAGCTTGGATTGTCATAGAACCAAGTTTTATTTGCTATATAGATATTAAATGGATTAGTGTAAAGCTTAATCGAAGTTTGTAGGATTGCAACAAGTGCAACAATTACCTATTCCAGAAATTATTTTACAATTAACTCCAATATCTATATTTATATAATTTTTTCACGAAGACGATATTGGATGTGACGGTATTGGATTGATGTTATTTATTTTTTCTTCATTACAGATCAGACGCAAAGAATACTTAACATGAGGAATGGACCGATGAGTGAAATGCTTAAAACATCGAAAGGAAAGATAAATAAAATTTTCATAGAAAAATCTGCGTATAATAGCTATAAAAAATTGTAAGTAGATATATCACACCAAATCGATTTTAAGGAATTAGTCACTTTACTTTCAGTTTACCTTGTGTTGTATCAGTGTTAACAGATACACAATAAAGTTAATAATAAAAACATTATCTAACATTATTGCAACATCGACAAAAAGGTAATCGTGTATTGTAAACAAATATTTTTCAAGTTTAGTATAGAACAAAGGTACTTGCATAATATTCCTAGAAAAGAAAAGATAGATGCAAATGCTGAAAGTTCTACACAAATATCTACATACATTATTATATAAATCGTAATATTATAAATAAATATAATAATTGACAAGCGGCGATTATTTTCAAGCCTTGAGAATATATATTTTTTAAGAGGATATCTAATGATCTAAATTTAAAAGGATCGAAGATATAAATAAACCTTCCCCTCACTTAGCTACAGTTTAATATATAAAGCAACTGTACATCTGCGTTTTGTGCAGTAATATTGTATTACGCGATGGGCGTTCATAATCGGAAGTTCGTCCGATGTTCATAGTCTACAACTCCGGTTATTAATGCTTTGACAAGTCATGGTAAAAAAATAATAATTTCACTTTTGTTCGCACGCATTCGCTAGTAAACGCCGTCGCAGTGGATGCGCGCACGCATGCCCCTCTCCCCTCCTCCCGCCGCATTCTGGTCTTGTTGCCTCAATGTCGACATTATGACTGTTATTAATTGCAGTCATTATTGTCATTTCCACAAACAATTAAAACCAAAATGCCTTTATGCATGTAGGCAACAGAATCCTAAGATGTTTGTCACTCAACTGTCAACAATACGATTTTTTCCTTAAAAGTTCATTTAATAGTGTTACATATCTCTCGGCTGTATGTATTGTGTATTATGTAACTTTAATTTTGGATCTTTTTCCGAGGTAATTAGTCATTCAAAGATCATTTTATCGAAAGTAATTATGCAATATGATTCCAGAAACGCTCTCGGAAATTTAATTGGACCCATAAGTATAGTAGGTACTTTTCGTCTGGAATTGTAGTGGTAAGAAGGTGAAAATATGTGCATAGTGCGGAACCTTTATATTGATGTCTCCCAGGAAGTAATTGAGAGTCAATGTAAGTAGTCAATAGGGCAACATGTAGTTGATTGACCGACCTTTTATTTTACCCGAAGTGGCAAAGGGCATGAAACCTGCCTCGTTTATTATCGAATTCTTCCGAATCATCGATCCTCTTGAATTGCTCTCGAGGTGACGTTTCGCCAATTTTGGTAAATACTGCTTTCGGACGACTGATTTAACCCTTTATTTAGAAAGGAAAGACTGCCGCGACACTAGAATATACGTATAATTTTTGATAATTACATTTCGTTTCTAATAAATCCTTACCCGACTTACGTATCTATGTCTATTAGCAATGATTATGTCTAGACTTATTATGACAATAGCCTATTACAATGTAATTGCAGTAACCCAATGAAAAAGTTAGCACAAATTGAATCTCTCTCAGACACTCGTTAATATAATTTGACACAGATTAATAACAAGAGGTCTATGTTCATCAATCAATTTGTATTAGTAGGTCGTTGATCCAAAACATTCACTTGACCGCCTCCTTCCTATTATTGTCAAATTGTTATAATTTCCAAACACATTGCTGGAATCGAAGCCGCAAAGTTTCTTGTTAGGTAAGCGACATTTGATATATCGCTTACGGCAATGCAATAAAGTAAAACTAACGGATATATTTTAGCAAATTTATTAGAATCGTTATCAA
>LGAG01000122.1:638215-662490 GCA_001278395.1 Lerema accius
ATAATTTTCCCGTTTCGCAATATTTTTTATTGCTGCTCCTTTCCTATTTATCTTAGCGTGGTGTTATATAGCCTATAGCCTTCCTCGATAAATGGACTATCTTGGACTAAAAGAATTTTTCAAATCGGACGGATTCAATTCAATAGTTCCTGAGACTAGCACGTTCATACAAACTCTTCAGCTTTATGTTATTAGTATAGATTTTTAATTCCCATTGACTTATAAATTAGTAATAATATTACGTCGGTTATGTCGTTTCTAATTTTGACTATACAATATGGGTTCATTTGATGAAAATCTTAATTCACTGCGTTTTACAGTTCATAAAAGGAGTCGAAATACGCCAAACTTTCATAAAATTTTTGTACATAATGGCATTGGACAACGGAGCTTTAGTAAGGAACCCTCCCTAAGTTACAAGCCCCTCTTCTAAGAAGTGAGTACATCCTAAAGATCGCTTTTAGTTATTGGCAATATTTAAATGTCATTAGCTGCTATTATTGCATATACCTACAAGACTAACTATTTAAGTGTATCTATTTAGATTTATCCGATTTACATTGTGCTAGGGCACCCTTTCCGACCAATAAGAAAGTGCAACAAATGACAACACAATTGGATTCCAACTAGCGATCTTTTGAACGCTGATTCCAACCTATAAGTCTCTATAAATTATTTTTATATACAAATTATCTATCTTATTTTCATTATGTATTTAGTAGTAACAGGAGTTTATCAGCTATTTACTTCATCAGCTATTTTCTATATAAAATATTATACCAAATCGATACAGTAAGGGTTAGTGAAATCAAAATAAGAACATAAGAAAAAACTATATATTTCATGAGAATGAGGAAGAATAACTTAAAAGTAAAACTTAACTAATAATTACAAGTAGATTTGACTAAACTGGTGTTTGTTCACCACCAGCCGCTGCCGGATCCGGAGCCATAGCCAGAGTTGTATCCGCTGCCGATTCCGCTCGAATATCCACCGGAGTATCCGCCAGAGTATCCGCCGATTCCACCGGAGTATCCGCCGCTGATTCCACTGGAGTATCCACCAGAGATGGTGGGAGTAGCGACAACTCTGTTAACGGAGACCACTTGTGGCACTGACACCACTCTGCGCACGTTCACAACTTGTGGCACAGACACCACACGTTGTACGTTGACAACTCTGTTGTGTGTGACCACCTGGGGTGTGTAGCTGACAGCCGCTCCAGAGTATCCGCCACCGTATCCACCGCCATATCCACCACTGTATCCACCACCGTATCCACCACTGTATCCGCCGCCAATCCCGCTGCTGTATCCACTAGAAATTCCAACGCTTGTGCTCAGCCCACCGAGATACCCACGCTTCTCACGTACTTCACCGGCAGCTACACAAGCCACCACGGCACTCAGGACTACGATCTGAGGAGAAAATAAATTTGTATTAGTTAATATTCAAATTCTATAGTTTTTAATAAAAGTCCTATCTGAATTTCGTTATACTCACAAAAGCTTTCATGGTGGTTATTTGGGAGATAGTATCGGTAGAATGATAGCTGAGCCGGTGCGCGAGAAATATATACTGTTTAACTTTTGTCTGTTTCGTAATGCGTCCTCGCAAACGCACCTCTTTTAATTCTTACATACGGCTGTAATAAAAGTATGAAAAGGAAATCGATGAACAAGTTTCTGCATTGACACATTGATGTTTTTGATGACAGGGCCCTTTATGCGGCTCATGAATTTAATAGGAAAATTAAAAACAGGTGATCAAAAATAAATGGAGTAAAAATTTTACGTTCATATTGCCTGTACTGAGGTTTCATTTTCTTAACGCCCTAATTATTGAGTTAAGAATAACGGTCCGCAGGTGAGACCACGCAATTAGTGCGTAATATTTATCGCTGTTGTTGTCGCCAAACGGCATTAAGCTATAAATTATGTGGATTCCTTTGATTTACGACAGAACTTCGTTGTATCGCTAGGATATGAATGAAGAAAATTTTAATACGATAAATTATTTCGCCTAGCAATAGAGGCTTTGGAAATAAAAGTCTGTCGATACACTCTCAATAAGCTTTAGTAGGCCATGATAAAGAGGGCGGTCCTTCTTACATTAGTTTATTATGCAAATTAGAAACGAATGCATTAATTGCAATTTGCAATAAACAGGTGAAAGGCAAAAGTTGTCCAAAAAGGAGACACTAGTCTTATAAATAAATAATTTTTGTTTTAAATGGTGGACACTGAATTTTATTTACTCTAGGACTTTATGTTACATAGTTAATAAGACTTTTCTACATTTCTCGTTCGTTGAATGAATCTTTTAGGAAGTTAAACCGCAACTTTGCGTACAAAAAAAAGCAGTCGGCGAGGTTTAAGATTAATCGTTCTAAAAATGTAAAATATTAAGATATCAAATATTTTCATGTAAAATGTTGCCAAGATGACACCCGATTGCTTGCACTGTTATAAAATCTCATGTAGAGCTAAAGTTATACGCCTTAACTCTAGAAGTCCTAAGTTGTCCAACTCTGAATCTTACTTAAAATACGCTATCTATTTTTATTCCTCATTTGTGGCAGTCTCATACAAAATTTCATCCCCTATTTTGAGGAATTGGGGGTAAAAGTTCCAAGATTTGAAGATTTTATTTGTTTTTGTACTAACTCTAGCGTACAGATAAAATTCAACTTCTGAGAACAATAAGACTGTCTTTTTATTATTCGGTAATCATCAGCGAGTCAGTGACAAAATAGGGTTTTTTCATATCAGTAAAACCTAAAAATAAGACCACTTTTGATGTCATATCCCGAGAATTTTGTTTATCTGGTATTATTTTAACTCACGTTGTACTGTACGTCTACCATGAGTTGCTGTAGTAAAATCGACAAACGTAAATACTATAGTAAACGTAAATACGTAACGTAAATAGTTCCCGTTGGTTAATAAAACAAAGAAGCGTTTCGGGAAAAGTAGGTAGCGCCCTTGCGCTGCGCTGGGCTCGTCTTGGCGGGCACTAACATACATCCAAATACTGTTGTATTTGTATAATGTTTTATAGACTTACCAGAAATATAACAGAATTCTTTTGGTAATCTAAGTAAATTGCCGCAGAAGCTCCAAGGCTGATGTTGTTTTGATTTTCCGATCTACTTAAAGTAAACTATACCTAATTATACTTTTGCTTAGTTCAGTCTATCAAAGTTGTGAAAAGTCACAAGTTTCATATAATGCGCCTATTTGATAGTGAGTTAAATCTTTCTTAAAATCATTATATTGATGTAATTTGTGTTCTTTACATAATAAGCTTTCGCAATAAGGCATAATTTATGTTAGTCTATAAAAATGTTAATTACATGATTTATGATTGAGATTTTATCCATAGTGTGCAGATTTTTATAATAAATTATGGAAACTAAATATAATATATGTGTGCTGATTTTGGTATTTGTAACCCAGATACCCAGATATTTTGAACGTGTTCACGGCTCACGGTTAACTGTAGTGGCGTGGAGAAACTCTGAATAGATGACAGATGACACTGACTTTATGAGACAGAAGAGAAGATGAACATTTGCTATGAGCTATTTGTCATATCGACTGGTGGCAGTTACCTAATTGTATCGACTGGTGTAGGATGACACAGCTTGGCTTAAACTTGTTAACTGCCTTAAATTACTTTCTCCTTTTACGAGGCATGGGTCTCATATCATAATCGAGAAAGCCTGGAGAATACATCACCCGATAGCTGTTAGTGCCGGTTCTTCAAGGGTCGATCCAAAAAAACCAAACAATCCAAGTATTACAAGTTCTAATGCCACCCAAAGTAAGACATGATTTAAGGACTCGCCACTATCATAAAATCAGGTTTGATGGTTTAACGAGTCCCTGATCAGATACATTGAAATATTCATTAATTTTTTTTCACCAGAGATCATTAATAAATTTCCTTCTAAATTCTTAATGAAAGCATCCAGTATCGAAATGAAAAGCTGAGTTAACTATGTAACACTGATAAGTGACTTTGAGGTCCCTTTACCATCGGGTGTAAAGTAGCTCGTCTACTGTTAAGACCATTACTTTCGTAGATAAATACTTCAAACAAAATATAGGTATACGAAGAAATAAAAAAAATGTTTATAAGAAAAGTATGTTTAATGAGAAAGTTTGAGAAGGAGGAATAAATTAGATACTAAACTTAAAAAGAAGATCACATTTAAATTTGACTAGAGTGGTGCTCAGTGTTTGTTCACCACCAGCCGCTGCCGGAGCCGGAGCCATAGCCCGAGCTGTATCCGCCTCCGATACCGCTCGAATATCCGCCGGAGTATCCGCCAGAGTATCCGCCGATTCCACCGGAGTATCCGCCGCCGATTCCACCGGAGTATCCGCCGGTAATGGTGGGAGTAGCGACCACTCTGTTAACGGAGACCACTTGAGGAACTGACACCACCTTGCGCACGTTCACCACTTGCGGTACGTTCACGACTTTCTGTACGTTGACGACTTTGTTCTGGGTGACTACGCGGGGCGTGTAGGTGATGGAAGGTCCGCTGCTATATCCACCGCCCAATCCACCGCCCAATCCACCGCTGTAACCACCGCTGTATCCTCCAGAGTACCCGCCACTGCTCAGTCCTCCGAGGTAGCCACGCTTCTCACGCACACTCACATCGCCAGCTGAAGCGCAGGCTACCACGGCGCACAGGGTTACGATCTGAAAAATAAAACGTAAATGTAAATTTATCACCGTAGTTATTCTTAGTGTATTATTGGTCAATCATTGCTCTTTATAATTAAATTTTTTTTTCTATTTTTTATACTTACGAAAGCTTTCATGGTGGTTATTTTACAGATAGGATCGGTAGAATGACGCCTAAGCGGACGCGCGCGGAATATATACTCTAAATCTTGTGTGTTTCGCAAGGCGTCCTCGCAAACGCACTTCTATTGAGTTTTACACAGTTATAATGCAAATATAAAAAATAAATTAATGAACAGGTGCTTAAATTCACATTTAGATCTTTATTATTAATGATTATTAAAGTATTATTGTCACTTACTTAATTGAATTTTAATTCTAATATGTTTTTTAATCGATAATATTTCATATGTGTGTAGAGATGAAACTACAATTCGTAGCGCCTTTCTATGATTAATATTTCATTGCAAATTATTCATTTTGACTTTGACCTAAGTGTACTTGTCCAATTATGTAGGTAGTTATTGTAGAATTTAATTCATTATTTATTTTTGATTTAGCGATCCATCAACAAGGTAAGCATTTTTAATTTTGTGATTAAGTGCTTTTTATTCCGTTAAACTATTAAGAAATACCGCACCAAAAGCAAATATTTATATTATTAAAAAAATGGCTGTATCTTTAGATATTATTGATTAGTTTCTAGTAAGTTTGTAATTCTATACTTTATTTTAAACCTATAGCGGTAATGTGCCGAAGGACAAAAGTGGTTTAGTTAGAAGTGTGTTGCCGGCTAAGGCAGTTAAACGTGTCCATAACATTATCCCAATCAGTTAACATAAATTAGTTTTAATGTCGTATTAACTATGATAAACTCACTTAACGCTGTATGTAAAACTTGCTATTACAAACCGTCTTAATTTATTTTGTCCATAATATAAAGACATGGTAACAAATGCAAGTATAATTTTATAGATTATACACTTGTAACATCAAAACATACGTGAATGCATTAAACATAAATATATAGTAAGTATCTGCAAAAACAAAATAAGTATATCATTTCAATGTTAATGTAATTAGCTTGCTCCATATTAGTTTTGCAAGCGAATTTATGTGCCCACAGATATAATTTTAAGTAAATTTAAAAGTCTTAAGCGCAAATTATGAGTCATATATTTACGGAGAGCCGCACTCGGTTACGCTGAAAGAATATTCATACATGATCGTAAATGTATAGGAGTTTCATAAGCAATTCACTATCGGATTAACCATTCACCTCATTTTATATTGAAATAGTAACGGAGAAGTTTCAATGAAAATCGGTTTATTAATATTTGCGCTAACCTTGGATTTGACCTTTGCTAATCGTAAGGCGCTTCCATTGAAGTGCGAAATAACGGAGAAAAAAGCGCAGTTAGGAAAAGAGACTGTTTTAAGCAAAACTACGAAGTGTATTTCCAGAACAGTATATCTAACTAATGAAGACCAGCAGTGATGTGCATAAAATACTCTAGCACAATACTGAGATGACTATTAGTGAATATATTTTTTAATACTGCATTTCTCTCCCGTCCGCTAGTTTCCGCTTTAATCAAGACACAGCCTTAAGAAGTTTGCGTTGTACGGTAAAACTTAACAACCCAAATCATGTAAAAATCGATGTAGTACTCGTATTTCGAATCGGATGTTTACGAGTTAATTAATTATGCAAAGTTTACACAGTAGTACTTAGTGTATAATATTGCTCTATCGTAAATTATGCGAATTGTTTTTTAAGTAAGACGACGGGGTGACGGAAAGAAAGCCGTGATACCTATAATCTCCTGACGATTTATGAATAAGTAATTACGGTTATGACATAAATGCGGGAATTTATCTGGCTGTCATGGACTGAGGGACTTTCGTTACGTATTCTTAATTATTTTTGAAACGTCGTAATTTAGATCTAAAATTTGTATAATCTAAGTTAACCTAATAATGCCCAGCCCTTCAGATGATTGTGAAACATTTGTAAGAGAATTTGCATTGACTATAAAGGAGCTCGCTTATTTGCAAATCCAGGTTTATTGGGCCATTCACTCATATAATTATCCTGGGTTATAAAATTATACCAGACGCACTATCGTCGGTTCTACAGGCGTATCTTTATAATTAACTTAATTTTGTAAGACAGTGATTTTGCACTAATGCAATACAAATTGATCTTACTCACACCCATAGTGCAACACTAGGATTATTAGCGTAACACTACAACATCTGTACTGTGTACATACTACCTACATACATA
Organism: Lerema accius; assembly: GCA_001278395.1. NCBI lineage: Eukaryota > Metazoa > Arthropoda > Insecta > Lepidoptera > Hesperiidae > Lerema > Lerema accius. The sequence continues at coordinate 645,207 of LGAG01000122.1, forward strand.
CCAATTTATTATTACTAGAACCGTTTATATGCGATTGAAATTCGACTTGTAACTACTTATGGAAAATTACTCTACTATACTACTACGATATAATTAAATGTATTTATAACATAATTAACTCTTTACGTATTAGTAAAAGACCTTCTTGTAATAAAATAATAATGAAATATTCGACTATCTAACTATCAAACAAAGAATTGTCTAAACATGAGTAAATTGCACTGCATATTAATTATAACAACCAGATCGCAGATAAAACGTTATAAATCATTTTTTTATCATGATTAACACTTAACTGTTTTAATATTTCATTTTAAATGACTGCGTAATATACCTTTGAAAGTTGTCCTTTAGGAACATTTCGTAATGAAGGCCTTTGTTTTGAAGAGTGCGTGTGTTATTGTCACCATATGATGGCTAGCGTACGCACTCGCAGAACATTTATGCTAATATTTGGCTCGGTTTAGTTTCCACCATGGTGTTTCATAGAATACCCATTACCATAAAACATACTTTCTATGTTAATGGTTGGCAAACGAGCTGGTTACTTGATGGATTGTAACCATGCTTGCAAGTGTTTTTGACCACGTATAGGATGAAATTCCATTGGGTTTAGTACAAAGATTGTCGCTCTGAGGAAGGTCCCTCGTTTTTGCTAGTAAAAGACGTGTGGGTAATTCATTTTAATTATTATTGTCAATGCTTGCCAGCGACCATTGTCAATTAATAAAAATGACATTTTATATTGGACCACAAACGTATTGTTAGCATGGACTATGGGCAGGATATTCTTTAACAGGACGAGAGTTGCTTGAGGCTCACAGAACCAGATTTTCTAACGCGATAGCTCATACAACACACTAAACGTGATCCACGATTGCCCCATTCTATTTTGGTACATTCCAAAATAAAACTAAATAATGCAATGACAGTACAATTTAAGTAATTTTAAGTGCGACTAGTGTGCAGCACTAAATATTACATCAGGCGTACGCAACTTAAAAATATTAAACAGTAATGATCTAGTTGACCTCGAGTAGATAAGCCGGAGTAAGGGTGGCGGTTATTGCACCTGAGGTTCGTCGGTGGTCGGAATATTCGCGAGTGATGAAAGTGGTCGGTGTCGAAACAGTCTCCGGTGCAAATATGACGTGAAAGGCTCTGGTTAAAACTGTTCCCGATGCTGGCTCTACCCGCGCCGCGTGGCCTTTACAATTTATGTAACAAGAATAATGACTATTGTGGATTAGTGATCAACAAGTTTTAGCAGTAATGGCTTCCGGGCGGGGCTTGGTTACGAATCTTGCATTTCTAACAACTGTTTGTGAGAAAATTGTTCGCTGCGTTTCGTGGATAATAATTCCACACAAGCCTGCATACCGGAATCATGCATGAGCACTATATTTTGTGATCAAGAGAATTTATCGACTTGAACTTTGATTCATGCTTTGAAAGGGTTTAACACTTCATGAGACTACTAAATAATAAAGTGCTATAAAGTTGGGAGGTAAACAACCTGTAAATTATTTTCAGAATTCATTAGAAATTTTGTAACCCTTAGTTTTGATGTATGCTTGGTTCAACCGTTTGATTTGGACTTAACACGAAGACGTTTTGTACCGCATAGGATAGGAATTACCAAGTTCACAAAAGAGTAGTACCTATAAAATTCTTAAAAAAAAATTAAATAAGTAATAGGTTTTTTTATTGACATTATAGTAGTAGGTAGTTGTTTAATTGTATTATAATTAGACATAATGAAAAATAATAACAACAAGGTTTTCTACATCCGTGCAATTTTTGCACTAATTACGTAGTACACTTCATATCATCAGAAGCGAAATATTACCAAACCTGTCGCGCACAGTCTATTGCAAGAGAATTCAAGGAGAATAAGTATATCAGGTTAAGTATTGACAAATGCGTAATTGTATACGATGTAAACAAATCTATTTATAGACTGTGCTAGTGCTTTCTACGGTTTAAACATGAACACTGTCTTTATTTTGAACACTAACTACTCGTATTTATTTTGCTTTGGAACAAATATTTTTTTTATTTAAGTATTATTTATCTATTTACTACGAGGTTCTATTATGCCTATTGGGGTATTTTTCTATGGGACAATTTGACGGTTAGTAGGTTAACCTATAATTTCTATGATCACTATAACAGTGTTATGTGAGGCTAGCAAGATAGGGTTAAATTAAGAAATCAATTAAAAATAATATCATGTACAGGGTACTAAAATAACGAAGTGTACTACTGGGTTAAGCATTAATGTCTCAATAATCTGTTGCAAACGTACCGAATTTCGTTTCTGAATGGAGTTTCAAAATTTTATGATGCTATAATATAAGAAATTATACCAATTACTTGATATGGAAATATGAGTTTGATGAATTATCTATAAACATATTGATATTATAATTGATCGTTCGGTTTGCCTTTGGCCACTGGGATTTATGTGAGGCTATTAAAGTTGTTACAACACTAGTAACCATTCAGCTCTACTGTTTTATGTGCCTACTCATACGGAATAGTACCGACTCGTACGGAATAGTACCTACTCGTATGGAATAGTAAGTAAGTAGGGTTGAGAATAAGAGCTAGCGTGGGTGGTAAGAGGATTAACAAAATTTACACGCGTGTGAAATAACTGTAAAAAGTCGACGCTTACTCACACGAGTTACCACATTTTATCAACTCGTGAATCTAAACCATTTTTGTGGCCTTAATAAATTAACTGTCTACTGCAGAACACAGGTTTCTTCTAATAACTGAGCAGACCTAGAGCATGTTACATTTTCGGAGAGCATAATGGCAATTTTTTCATACTCCCCAAAGGTCTTCTTCATATCTTAACATCTGTCACATAACCATAACGATTTGATGGCTTAATATACCCTGCAAAGGACGGAAACGTAAAAAAAATTTTGCTACTTGCGGTCACCCATCCACTTTCCGACCACGCCTGCAGTTGCTTAACTTCGTCGATAATCTACAATCGACGGAAGTCACCGGTCTGTAAGCGCTTTAAGCGCCATTGATATAAAATAAAAAGGTCATTCAGAGCCATATTTTAAATAATCAGTAACCTCTAAAGTATTGTATAGTAGCATAATCTTCTTTCGGTTGCATAATACCGATACTTATGAGCATCTTCAGACGTAATTTCCTATTCAAAAATTAAAATTTAATCATTGATACGTTATTAATGTAAGCTAATAGCTGCAGTCGACAATGAAGATGTGTGTCTGATCTTGGCAGTGACCTCGTGCGCGCGGGCAAGGTTACGCCACTTGAACTCAACTCCACAGATGTATAAACAAAATGAGCGGGCGAGCGGTGCAGACGCTGTCATTGCGCATGCGCCGCGCCTTTCTAAAGGGATGGTTAGTGCTTGTTTATTAGCGACTTGTGATGTGACTAACTCGCTATGGCTAGGAGATTTAATAGTATCTTTAACTGGATTAATAATGAGTTGTAATAAACAAAAATACATTTATTTATGGATTTTAAATAGGTTTTCAGTTGATATATCAAAAATAAATTTCTATCTCTATCTTGTAGTTGAAATACTCCGAGAGTGATTATCGTAAGGGTTAAAAAACTTAATCGGTCGTTAGTGTCAAAAGTTTTTTTTTAGAAAGGTTCGTAATTAAGGCATTTAGCTCGCGTAAGGTGACTCTACAAATTAGCACAAATTTAAAATCGTTTTACAAATATATTTTTGCATTATTTTCGTGGAAATTATTAACAGCTCATTTACAAGGTCTACTGGGCCATATTTATGTTATGAAGTTAAAAAATAGTCTGACCATGTCACGATTAATCAAACCAGAATATTCTCAGCGTGCGGTTGAACTGTGCAATCTATATTTAATCCGCCGTCAAAATCTTTTATACAAAATAACGATCTGTTCTCAGAGCCAAAGACTGTAACTATTGCTATCACTCGTTAGATATTCTACTTTATTTAAATTGCATGTTCTTATCATAGTCACAATATAATATTTCTCTGTTGAGAGTAATTTAAATAATTAAAATTTTTAAAATAAGATCGTGATCTCATCATGACAGTAACATTATTGACGAAACTTACTTTGTTTCCAAGTACGACAGGCATGAGGTAATCAGAAGACACTGGACTTTTGAAGCTCTGATTATAATCGATGTTAGGTTAGCGTTACGGCATTTTGTTGTCATATTATTAGACTTGCCCTTGATTTGTTTCCTATACCTTATTACTTGCATGAAATATTTACTATCCATTTTATTTGGCCTGTTGTAGTGTTATTATTGCTAATTTTTTTTAATAGCCTCTAAAGTATCTACTACAATTGAATCAGCTGTTAATTTATTAATGCTGGTTAAGAGTCTAAACAATTAACTTATTATGAGTAACATCAGGAAATAAACCCACTATTAAGTATTTTTAGACATCTAAAACTGAAAACAAAATACATAAATGAATTCAACGTATAGTCAATGATACGTTTATCGTTATCGTAGAACATTTGTTAATTCATGTCGAAGGCGTACTCGTAAGGGTGGTATAAAAAGAAATGTCGCATAGACCTTGTGTATCTTCCTTTTAAGTGATTAAAATAAATCCATGGCCTATAGTGGGTCATTGATATGATTGCTTTTATCAGTTGAAGCCCTAATCATAAATTGTTTATCTACACATTAAGTTGAGTTATTAAAGTCACTAAATAATACCTAATTCTTGTATGACTAAAAATACATAAAGTCAATGAACGTTTAAAAATGTGCAGCAATAAAAATCTTTAGATTACTATTAACTTTATTACAACTTAACAACGTCGTATTTTTTTTTCATTACCGTATCTATGCGTCACTTTTTACTTGTTTAGGATTATGTAAAAAAATAGTGATATTCTAAAAGTTATACGCAATGTGTACTATGTCTCTTTATGAGATTATAATGAGGATTATAAGGATGTAAGGATTATCAAAACATTATACATATACGTAAAATTGATCTAAAATCTGAGGTGACACTAAATGCATACCACAGCCAAATGCAGTGTGCTAATTTCCAAACACACTTTTAAAAAACTCACGGATAGTTTTTCATACGAAATCCTACTACCCCGTTTTTATCCTTGCAACAAAAATTTAATATATCGTGTTTAGAATGCGGCATAGCAACTTGTCGAAGCATCTTTTAGCGTGAACGTGTAATTGTGACACTTTATAAACTAATGTAGCGCAGGTTGGCCAATGTTTGCGAACTGCCTCTCATAACTTTACCTCACCGCAATGTGACACAATGATAAAAATGCTTAAATTAATTGTCTAATTAAGACAAAAATGTGTGTTTTAGTGTAAATTAGCTTACTGTTTTCATAATAAGGAAGGATTAAATAGTAACAATTATTCTATAATTCACTAAAGCGCTGTTCTTAATAGTTTTATTAACTGGCCAAGGTTTCTTCACTTTTTCGTGCGTATGGCAATAAACTCTTAATTGTCGACTAGTATATAATTTTTCGAATTAATAATATGTAAAACTTTTGTAAACTATTTTCCAAAAATTCGTTATTTTAATACTACAACCATTTGTATGTATTTTACTTAGGTCGAATAGAAGCTTATTCATTACATTTCAAAATTGATTAAATGATAATCTTTTTCATCTAAGCTCTAATTCATATAACGATATTGATCTTAATAACACTATTCACCAGATGCTTTTAGAGACTGTAACCTAATGCCCTTCATAAACTTTTATTGTGGGAAGTTAAAACGAACTTGAACATTTTTTTTATCTTATTGCCCACTTTAATGTGTACTTATGGTCAATCGTGTAGCTTTTATTGTAAGACCCTTTAAAAACACGTAAAGGGAGTACACTCATGTATTACCTTTACCTTGAATACATTATTACATGTAGAATGCGAGTAAGTGATGATAGAGGATAAGTAATTTAAAGGGGTAAATTTAAAGGTAGAGGATAAGTAACTTAAAGAGGTAGGAGGTCCCGTTAATTGTCTTTCACCCTTAAGACATTGATTTACCTCTTAACTCTTATTACTAACTGACGTTCCATAGAGTCCTACTTGAGATTTGTCACGATGTTCATGGGAATGCTGCAATGCAGCGAATGATAGCATAGCACTGCTTGCTCGTTTGCTATCCTCATACGTTTCATCCGTACAAAGAATCCGTATAGAGAGAGACTTATAGCTGTTTAAGAATGGAATCCTAAATCTTTTACACTTTCACGCTTCTGTTCTAGAATTCTGTTGTGGATTGACAAAAACGATTATGGCACCGTATGCAGAATTCGAGAATTTTCGTTTATCTATCACAAATCTGCGACCTGGTGGGTAATTGAACCAGGGACTGCGAACTCGGTAAGTGGGATAATTACTGACTGGGCATACATTGGTGTGCTGTATAAAGTTCTCATAACAGTTCACATGGATGCAGTGTACAAGTACATGAAGAATGATGGAACTTTTAGGATTTTGAAGATATTACTTGATAGGCTATAAAATGCATTACTCGAAATAGGCTTCCATAGATACCCGATTTTTTTTTATTTAATTGTATAATTCTTGTAAACATAATTATCGATGCATTTTCCTTTAAAAAACCTTAAAACGGTCGGAAATTTACCAATACCATGTTGCATATTAATTATTAAGCTACGAGTATATATTCTTAAGGTCTCCGTAAAGTTAAGGTCCATCGCCAAACTAATATATACCGAAGGAACCTAATTTATAACGTATAGCGAGGACGGGTTACGCAATTGATCGCCGGTTCTATATATATACTGACACGCACCGAGCTAGGACATCACTCACTGACCACAGCTTCTTGCAATCTGCTACCACCTCTCACAACTATGAAAGCTTTTGTAAGTATCCGCTCTAATATCCGGAAGATAATTGATAGTAAAACATTTATTATCTATACAAATTATGTGAAGTACGTTTTCTAGTATATTTTTAATGGAAAATTAAAAAATATATATTTTGACTAATGACGATGCTATTAAAAGAAAAAAATTGCAACATTTTTACCTCATCTAATTTCTAATATAACTCTTTACATAGTTCTCATAATAATCTGACATTCTGTTTTGCTTTAGATCGTTACTCTGTGCGCCTTGGTGGCCTGTGCCTCTGCTGGCAATGTGCGTGAGAAGCGCGGCTACCTCGGAGGTTTGAGCTCCGGCATCGGGTACTCCGGTGGATACAGCGGTGGATTGGGCGGCGGATTGGGCGGTGGATTGGGCGGTGGATACAGCAGCGGACCTTCCATCACCTACACGCCCCGCGTAGTCACCCAGAACAAAGTCGTCAACGTACAAAAAGTCGTGGACGTACCGCAAGTGGTGAACGTGCGCAAGGTCGTGTCAGTGCCTCAAGTGGTCTCCGTTAACAGAGTGGTCGCTACTCCCACCATTACCGGTGGATACTCCGGTGGAATCGGCGGGTACTCTGGCGGATACTCCGGCGGATATTCGAGCGGTATCGGAGGCGGATACAGCTCTGGCTATGGCTCCGGATCCGGCAGCGGCTGGTGGTGAACAAACACCCGAAGCCATCCTAGTCAAGTTCTCTTACGATCTTTATAAGATTTGTTAACTATTTATATCACATAAACATATATTTTTTATAACTTTTTTGTATTATTTTTGTACTACCACTGAACCTCAATTCGTCTCTTTAACAAAGAATATAACTACGTCAGACACGATCACAAAGAACAAAATCGTTCTTGCAAAATAAAAAAGTACTCGATTCATTTTTTATCTTTTGATACAGTCATCTATCTCATAAAGCCTTAAATGCTTTCATCATAGTGACGTATTATTTAACTTAACATTTTCGAAACTTCCTTTTAACTAAATTTGTGGAGGCAATCATCGAAGTGTAAAGTACCCAATTGTTTTGAGATTTTTGATTGCGTTAGCAGTACAGATATTATTAAAACAAATTTTATACTTGAAGGTTCTTTGTGGCGTTATCGTGGATCATGAGAAATAATTCAAAGATTTCGTAAACAATCCTTTCTAAACAGTATGCGAGTTAATGAACTCTCTGGGCCTTTAAATAACATACATTATGAACATAATGTTCTCTTATTAGTGAAAGAAGGATGTACCTAACTTATAATGATTGTGTAAGGTAAATTATAGTGATCCATCTTGATAGGTTTATTTTATTGGTAAAAGTCTTTCCATGCGGAAAAAAAAAATTGTGACACAAAAAAAAATCAAGATACGATATGTTCCATTCAGCCTTACAGAACAGGATAGCTTCCATGGAGCTAATTAATTGTTCATAGAATAAACTAGTTTCTATGAGGATTATGCTCTACTTCTTGCTCATTACATTACTCTTAGAGCAAAAATACATTATGCCTGTAGTTTTGTAAGCCCGAGCTTCCTGTACAAAATAATTGATTACGATAAAATAACACTTATCTAGTAGGGGAGAATCAGGAAGGGCTCTAAATCTTAATACAAGATCAATATATTGTAACTGTCCTACTGGTTTGACTTAATCTAAGAAAGGGAAGGTTATATGCACGTGTGATATGTCTATTGTATACCCAACCGCCTTCGTGTAGACTGACAGACTTCACACATCATGAACTTTATGGAGAGCGCTTCGGTGTTCACAGTTAGTTACTTATAACATTTTACTTCACCGAAACGAGTGGTAGTTAATTTGTTATTCCCACATAACATAGTTTATCGATTTGTACAGGATTTGATTTCATATTGCTAGAGAGACCGACGTCAAACATCTAGGCCATCATTACTAATACATGAGTGTAGGATTGCATACTGATAATGTCTACTGATGAAATTAAATTAATTTTATTGAGGAAGAGATTAATAAAAGTTAATTTAATTTATGCATGTTATGTAGTAGGTATAAAATGCGTAAGAGACGCGCGGGGTTGTCACTCTCGTTTTGATATTCAGCAGCTCCTTCAGGTTACGTAAATGAAATCCTTCGTAAGTATACTGATATTTAAATTTCATTAAGTTATGTAAGTCCGAATCAGATTCGTCATGTATAAGTTTCTACATTGAGTGTTGCGAGAATAGATAATTTCCCTTGATCTGTGAAAATTTTTAAAACGTCTAAGCTAGCTTTAAGATATTTTTTTTGTCAAGTTTACACTCTTTAGATTTGCAAGGGTTTAATATTAAATTACGTTAAGTTAAATAAATTCAAAAATCATAATAATGTTTTTCCATCACTCAATGTACTCGAAAAAAACATTTAATAAGTTTCTCTACATGGCAAATAAAGTTTGGTTTCCGCTGGATTTTTGATACCCTCAAAATGTGAAACCCAAAAAATATGTTCATAATTATAACAACTCAGTTATTTATTGTCCAAGTTTTTTTACTTTATTAGTTTTTTTTCAATATTTTCATATTCTATAATCCTGAAATTATAGCGAGATTTAATATTTCTATTTCGGTAGCGGGTAACACTATCTTTGTTTACTCGGTTTGCCGCTACATGTTGATAGCGTGAGTGTGCACACAATGCAAGGCAACTGCAGTATAATTCCCACGTTTCACGTATGTTATGTTCGCGTTCTTGTTAATTAAATTCGTAAGTTTGTGGTTTAAATCGATTGTGTATTCTTACGAGTAAATGTGTGGTCGTGGAATGCAATAAACCTGATTCATATATTATGACCATGTAGTTTCGTACCGCTTGTCATCTGACATAATGTGATATAACCTTTTTTTTCCACAGATAGTGGTCATGTGGGCCATAGTGGCGAGTGCTTCCTCTGGCTCTATTAATTATAAACGTGATATCGGGATTTCAAGTGGATACGGTGGAGCCTTTGGTTATGCCACAGTACTCAGCGCAGCCAGTGTCAATAAATATTTACAGTCTGGTTTAGTACCTGACGTCATCGTCCCCAACAAAAAACTGCTAAGAAACGTCCCCATTTCAAATGGTAACAATGAAGCATTTGTCTATACTTCAACAAGTGTTAACGGCAATGATGACCAACCGTCTAATTCAGCAGTATCAAGTGGCTACGGTGGGGCATATGGCTACGTACCTGCACCGAATATTGTCAATGAAAACAAAGAAATGTTACCTACCATTGCTATTTCAAACGCTTATGGTGGTGCCTATGGCTATCACTTACCAGGGAGTGTAGTCAACATTAGTGATTATGGTTTAAAATCCGACAGTGCCCTTTCAAAAGAAGACGGTAAAACCTACGGCATTTTTATAACAAAGAATGCCGATAATGTTAAAAGCGACTTCGCCATTTCAAGCGGTTATGGTGGAGCCTACGGGTATTCCCCAGCGTCAAAAGCCATCGATTTTAAAAAGGATTCGTCGTCATTCGACGCTATTTCTGATATTCATGATCAAGCGTATGGATTTTCCCTGCCGTCGACCATTGATGACGACGTACAGATGAAATTGTCACAGGTCATGAATACGCAAAAGATATCAGTTCCACAAATGTCTCCTAGTTATTTACCAGGTTATTCTGGTTACGGTAATGGTATCAGCTCTTTCTCCGGTTATTCTCGCTACCCCAATGACGCAAATTACGGATTTGCTTATGCTAACGGTTGGTTGTGATATTGTGATTTTTTATAGTTATTGGATTAAGATAAGTGATGTATGCGTTCCAAATTTAAAAAGTGCTGTGATTCGATTTTTAAACTTTTTTTTTCTTTTGGGATTTTTTTTTCGTTTGTATTAAAATTATGTTAAAACAATAAAAGCTTGTTTTTATATGTATGTGAATACTGTGATATGATTGTATTTAATTTATGTTGTTACTAGATATTTTATATAATTCACATACGTCTAATATTACACAGAACTATCTGGTAGACTAGGATTCCTTACAATATTTTCATACTCCAAGTACTGTAAGTACTTACAGGTTTCGAATCCGAGACTCCACTACGAGTGACCGATCTTCAAACAACTGACCTATAGCTATTATGTGATAGTATACGGTTGCGTTTGGCAATAAAAATATAATTTGTGAGTGTCGCCGGATACCGACAAGTCTAGAGGCCGGCCGTGAGATTCGAACGCGATGAGCCATTTCTGAGTGCGTGGCCTTGCGATCACCGGACGCACCTATACGATAATCGGTATCATTTGAATATCGGAAACTGTATGCGAATCGATTGCTTTGTCCGTTCCTATCCTGCGTTCAGATCGATCACTATGTGACGAAATTATGGAGCAGTTGTCCGTGTCGTTTCGTCATGCGAGTGCCGAATGTTGGCTAGGCGCAATAGTGACGTGCGACCAGAGATGGCACACTGAGATATTTGACACTTGTTACTTACGACATTTTTTCTTACAAAACAACTCGCGTTTTGAATTTTCTTCCTTGATCTACTTAAATTTTGAATTGGATTTGGGGACTGTTTTTTGATATCAAACTACGAATACGAACTACGAAACTACGACTATGAATAGCAAACTAGTTAACAGTGCCATAATCCCCTGCTGGTTATAAACAATGTGATAACGTTTATCATTTATTGATGAATGATGGTCCTGTTAGTAAAATAGAAGTTAATGAAAATATTTGTTGTTGTTAATTCATACTTTGCAAAGATGTGTATTTATTTGTTTACCAACAATCTCGCCTGTTGTTGATTATGACGCATCCTACTACTACAGAGAAACGCTAGTGTAAAAAGGTTCTTAGTATCCACAGATCACAGGTGCAACATTGCCTAATTATCGGAGTGTGCCGACTTCCCAAATGTCGTGTAAATGTCAGTTAGGGTTAAAACCTTTACAGAATGCGCTTGAACTGATGAAGTTGTAACAAACCTTGATATTTGATACACATTATTGTAGATTTTTTATTACATAAAATTTACTTATTTTTGAGTATTCTTTAACTTATGGACACGCATCCACAAATATAGGATAGCAATGTGAGGATTATACACCATCTCTTAAACCTTAAACTTCATGAGATGTATGATGTGTATCTAAAATCTATGGTTCCACATCCTGGGTTTCATACTATTCTCGTATTTGAGTCGGCCGCCAAACCTTAGCGTGGCCTTGAGGACCAGTAGGTAATTTCTTTTTTTCATCTTCTTTTTGATCTTTCCTCGGTGTCTCTTTAGATGTCATTCGTGTCCAAGAGTGACATTGATATTATTGTGACTTAACAGGGATTATTAACTGATTTCACTACTATTTCTATAAAGCAAAATTTAATATGATGCGATTGACAGCCCTTACATAAAGACTGACAAATACTCGACACAATCATTAGATTTACTAAAGATTCTAAATACTGCATTAACATAATAATAGTGTTCATATCACAGAGATTATTCAAAGCACGTATTTCTATTAACAAGTTTAATTATCTTTAATGGATCGACATTACATATTGATGCTTGCTTGTATGTTAATCCCTTATTGAAAACTCATTTAATGAGTTATAATGAATGGATCTAATACTATGTGGCATTTACTACCTGTCAACATAAATGGTGAAAAATGTTGTAGATTTTTGTCGTTATTCATTTAACTTCGTATTGGTGTTCCTTTTATTTTCTTTAGCATATACCGCCATGCTGCTCCAGTGAGGTCTAACAAGATATTGTTTGTCTGTGCTTGAAAGAGTATTACGCAAAAACGGCTGATTTGACAGAACAATGGATGAAATACACTCATAATCCTTAACTCAGAGAATTACTTAGGCTTTATTTTATTTAAATCTGTGCACTCTATCAAAAGTTTAATAATTTCAGGTTGTATTTTTTTTTAATAATTTCAGGCAACAACTTGGCAAGTTTTTTGGTTATATAAAGACTATGAAGAGCTCTAATCTAGAATACGCTTTGTTTAGGAAAACGTTTTTGTTACGACGGAATATTAGGTAACAGGTACGAAAGCGAAGCGAGGGCGGGTCTATTAGTCTTTAAATACAATTTATCGTCTATATTCAAAGAAGTTTTGCGCTAAAATGGTCAGCCATGACTCATCATAAATAAATTATTTCTACCATTTACTAGAATGTTGTTTGTTGATAGTTTTAAATATTGTTCATATTTTATGGTTATTTGAATAAACCATTAAGCAGACGTTGCCTTGATAAAAAAACGGAGATAATATATTGCAGTGCTTAGTTTTAAAACGAATACTATTAGCTAAAAGTATGTATTTGTTTTAAGTATTACTCCAATGCATAAAGATTGTGATTGAAATGATAGATTCTACTACATGTACCTCTTTCTAACTCTGAATTTGTTTTCAGGATATAAGGAAGTAATCGATAAATAATAATTGCATACCTACCTGAAGCCAAACTGACTGAAGAACCTACTAAAGTTTCCTTCCTAATAAAGATATAAAAGAGCTAGTAGCGCCAACTAGTAATCAAGTCTGGTACTACATGCTCTACCTTCTATATTTGTAGGTACTTCATTTTTCGTTACAGTGCCACCATGCGTGAGAGCTGACGAACTAAAATTTAAAAATTTATCTCTATTACATGTACTTAAGTATAAATCGTTAAGTACTTTACGCAATACTATTGCACCTCTGATACAATACAAAGTGTATACAGGTACTAATTTTTATTGTGGCTTAAAATTTCTTAGAAAGCTCACGTAATTGAAGAGCAAGTTTAAGCGAAGTTGCAGGGCAAATACCCAAATAAACTTTTTATACGTAACATTACTATTGAAATAACGTAATTGCACAAGTTTTTACTCCAATAAAACGTTATAATCGTATAATGAGTGAGCACTTAGGTCTCTGTGCCACTTACGTAACATTAAGAGTAATGTCCGAGATTTTGTATGTCAGGATAATAATAAAAGTCATAATATGTCACAGTTACTGGTTTTTATTGTTAATTATCACAGAATATATCCAGGTGTCCATGAGAAGGGGCTTTAGCGAACGAGGTTGCAGTACTAGGTACACAATATTATTTTTATGGAAAGTTTGTAAGAAACATTTGATTTATTTTAATACTAATACATTCAAATATAAACTTCAAAGATACAGAAACTTGTGTTATGCATAAGAAAAATAAGTAAATCTGCCGCAAGGTGAGATAAAAAGTGCCCGCGACATTTGACACACTAATAATGTTTTTGCATTTTTCAAATAAATTATATTTCATAAAGAAAGAAGGTTATAAATAAATATTTATAATTCACCACAAACTTACTTTCAAAGTCTCCAACTAAAGCCACAGTTTAAATATGTTTGTATTAAGATTATTCGGAAATGTATACAAAATATTTTTAGCACTAATATAGCCACTTTTTGACATCAGTCCAACGAGTTAACAACACTATTTACCACCAACCGCTGCCATAGCCGCCGGACCAACCGCGGTTCCAGCCGCCACCGTAGCCGCCGGACCAACCGCGGTTCCAACCGCCGCCGTAGCCTCTGTTCCAACCACCATAGCCTCTGTTCCAACCTCCATAGCCACCGTTCCAACCACTGTACGAAGGTGAGTACACCACGCGGCTGTAACTAGGACTCCAGCCACCGCCGATGTAGCCGGCAGACGCCACGCCGAGTGCCACGGCCATCAACAGAAAAGCTACCTGTAACACCATGAATATAAATGTAATATAATATTATATACTGACAGTCTTTCTAGTCCACCTTATTAAGACACAAGGGTATAAAACTTTGCCAATTACCGTTACTAATCGTAAATCTAAATCTTGTTATTCAACAGTCTTTAAAATTAAAGACCCCCAGTCGGCTTAATCCACCCACTTTTATACTATCAAAAATACTTTTCTCTGTGGCTTCTATTTCAAGCAATAAGCACTCAAAGAAATTTTCCTAATTTAGTAGAGCGTAGCACATCACAGGCACAAGTATTACATTAGGAAAATGGCCGACGCAAATGTAACAAGCTCTTATTCTGTCTACTTAAGATACTCTAACACGTTTTAATAACTTCTTTATGTACTTGAAAATCTATTGTCCAAATCGGCAACACATCGTATCTTACGAAAGAGAAATTACCTATGTAGGTACCGAATAAATTTTGAAATTAACGGTCACCCAACGTCTATGGCATTGCTATTGACACAATTGTCTTCAAGGAAAGAATGATTAGGCTTTTCCTAACTTAATACGCTTTATCGCCCAAGACTACATCACCAATTACCATCGCGTGGAATCTCAGACAAGCATTAATTTATAGTATTAAAAAAAACCATTGAAACGGTATGAGACTGAACTAAAAACCAAATTCGATCCTATCATATTTTAATTTTGCTTATAAGTCCTTTAAAAATTTTACTCGAATGGATATGTCGTTGAAGTCTAAAGTACTGGCAAAATAAGCATTTGCTTCAAATTAAGCATAATATCAGTTAGCTGTCATTATTTTGAATATAGTATTTTTAAATATTTTAAAATACAAAATTAAAAACACTTACGAAGAATTTCATTTTGTTGTAGTCTGCTTCGGGGTACCGAGTCAGAATGTAGCAAGATCCGCATCCTCGGGTTTATATACAAAATCTCGCAGGACGACTGCATATGACGCACAGTCGTAGGCAACAAGTTTCAAAGTCGTAATATGTCAACTAATGTATGAGGAGGACAATAACTTTAGGCTATGACGTTCACTTTTGATGCGTGGACGTGCCTCTTTTGTTTTGATCATCCTACTAATATTATAAATGTGAAAGTTTGTAAGGCTGTTTGGATATTTGGATGTTTGGATGTTTGGATATTTGGATGTTTGGATGTTTGTCCCTTCTTCACGCTCTAACCGTTGAACGGATTAAGCTGAAACTTGGTGCACAGATAGGTTGCATCCAGGAATAGGACATAGGATACATTTTATCCCGACCATAGGTTCCCTTGGGATAAAATCAATATTTTGTTTATCGACTTTTGCGCGGGCGGAGCCGCGGGCATCGTCTAGTATTTAATAAGCGGTCAAATCGTTGTACACGTCGGACGAGATGAGCACAGTACTGTATTATAACAATGGGTACTGAAGTAAAATAATTTGTTGAAAATCTTATTTTTTTCAGAGTGAAAAAGCAGCTAAAGTGATGAGTGCCTAGTAGTTTGAAATTCGGTCATCTTAATAGTGGATCTGGGAAAATAAATTTAGAAATTGGAGATAATATGTAGTGATCTTGTACAAAATAGAAGTTTTATATTTCAAATTCTAGAATACAATGTTATAATAGTGTCCTCAACTATACACATGGTTTGCACTTTACCGTAAATAGTAATCAAAATAATAATACGAGATCTTCATAATATCTGTGAAACGATGAGTATTAACACTAACTTATTATCAATATTTACTTTATTTTATTGGGTATGTAAGCAGAAATATGAGGATCTTCTAAAGCATGAATTCATACCATAATTAAAACTTAAGTTTTCGGTTCTTTCTATGTTACTGTTATGTTATGTTATGTTATGTACTTTACTTAGGAAAGTACAATCTTACCTACTATTAGACACTTGTACTGGAATACCTTAAAAGAATTCGTAGTTCATACGAGCTTAGTGAAAACCGGCGCATGTAGGTGTAAAATTTTACCTCCAAATGCGATTACCGCGTTTTTCTCTACAACCCTCAACTAACGTTAGGATTATGCAGCGACATTACATTCCATGATCACATGATCAAGCGTAGTTACCGTAAAAAAACTCAAGGAATATGTCTAATGCAGCATCGCGGTAAATTCCACGGAGCATTAATTATGTTGGGTCATCGAATTAGTTAATAATAAGCGAGCAATAAATGTTTTGTTATGTCACTTACTGAAGGTTTTTAGCCTTATTCAGACCAGGTGAAGGTAAAAAAATGTGATGGATTTTGTTTAAATTACAATTACTGCCAGCCTTTTTGCGAAATACGAGAAATCGTAGCAATTCTATATGGATGGAGAAATGGCCTTCAAACAAGACACGTTTGTAGTAATTTATAAGAGCAATTATTACGAGTATCTTTGGTGTAAGAATTTAATGAATCGCTTTACAAGAAAAAACAGGCTACGTATAATGTCAGTTACTGTCGATTTTAAAGATACGCTCATATCTACTTTTTCGTCGCTTTCAGGTCGTATTAGTAATCAACATTAATTTAGAGAAACATTTAGAAGCACAAGAATGTTGATTTTACATCTGTCGCTATTGGATAAGCGTAGAGTATGTTCGAGGCTTTTACAATTTCAATAACTGCCCTGTAGATAGAGGGCCGTTAACCAGGTAAAGATGTGTAAATATTT
>LGAG01000122.1:663805-678132 GCA_001278395.1 Lerema accius
AGGAAAGTACAATCTTACCTACTATTAGACACTTGTACTGGAATACCTTAAAAGAATTCGTAGTTCATACGAGCTTAGTGAAAACCGATGCATGTAGGTGTAAAACTTTACCTCCAAATGCGATTACCGCGTTTTTCTCTACAACCCTCAACTAACGTAAGGATTATGCAGCGACATTACATTCCATGATCACCGTTACCGTAAAAAAACTCAAGGAATATGTCTAATGCAGCATCGCGGTAAATTCCACAGAGCATTAATTATGTTGGGTCATCGAATTAGTTAATAATAAGCGAGCAATAAATGTTTTGTTATGTCACTTACTGAAGGTTTTTAGCCTTATTCAGACCAGGTGAAGGTAAAAAAATGTGATGGATTTTGTTTAAATTACAATTACTGCCAGCTTTTTTGCGAAATACGAGAAATCGTAGCAATTCTATATGGATGGAGAAATGGCCTTCAAACAAGACACGTTTGTAGTCATTTATAAGAGCAATTATTACGAGTATCTTTGGTGTAAGAATTTAATGAATCGCTTTACAAGAAAAACCAGGCTACGTATAAATGTCAGTTACTTTCAATTTTAAAGATACGCTCATATCTACTTTTTCGTCGCTTTCAGGTCGCATTAGTAACCAAAATTAATTTAGTGAAACGTTTAAAAGCACAAGAATGTTGATTTTTCATCTGTCGCTATTGGATAAGCGTAGAGTATGTTCGAGGCTTTTACAATTTCAATAACTGCCCTGTAGATAGAGGGCCGTTAACCAGGTAAAGATGTGTAAATATTTAAACATCATATTATTAAGTTTATTGGTCTTCCTTCAAAAACATCCGTTTAGGTAGATTTTATGTTTACTGCATACTGCATAACGCATTTCAATGAGTAATAAAATCTATGACTTAATTTGAATAAGATTAAGGTCTTATTTCTGTTGGTCATAGGTGTCCATGGGCCACATCAAGTGGACTTCGCAGGTCATGATCGCTCTATAATTGAGGCCATCCGCACTGGCTAAAATGACCTGATACATTTAACTCAAAACGGGAAGTAATATACGACATCTTATTGCAGTTTAAATGTTAAAAGGATGGTTCAAGTATGTAAATAATTAATTATAATTTGGGATAATTTACAGTTACTTCCTAAATTATGTTATCAATTAACTTTAATTCATGGTCAAATAGAAACATAAAAGGTTCACGCCGCCCGCCTTTTACAACTAAGATATTTTATGTTTATCGTTGTAATCTAATTGTTCTTATAGCGATGACCCTTTAAAGTTCACATTGTTAGCAAAGTCACATTATAATATAAATAGATTTATCAATCTTTTAATTGGCCAAAGAAACTGAATAAAATATTACAATAGAAAAAAAATTATCTCCATTATACAATAAAAAGATCTGCGAAACAGAGGTTCAAATACAATGCCGGTACACAAAGATCTCTTTCAGGTAACTGTTAGAGTAACTATTTAACTATAATATAAAGTGCGTCTGTTATTTTAATCTCTTTAAAATCTATATTTTTGTAATCATTCGCACTACCACAGTTAAAATGCATAGAACATGAAACATAAAGATTATGACGAGATTAATATTTAAATAGACGCAAGTATAACCTTAAGGGGGCCTAGGTCTTGTTAGTGATAGGTAGGTACTAATTAAATTATTAGAAGTTGTTGATTCTTTGCTAGTCGTGAAAGAGGTGACTGACAGTATTCTTCACCACGCTACTGTCAATTCCAAGAGGGTTTATTTTTCCCGATTAACCTGGGTACGAATACGATAATTGATTGTGTCAATGACCGTTACCTATCTTCTGGACAAACGTCTATAATAAGTTTCATAAGTGCTCGCCATTAAATAATGGTCGTGTCCAAAAACTTATTGTTATATTATGTAAACTTGTTACTATCATGTACCTGTCTGTTGTTCCTTCAGCAAGTAAAAAAGATTTAGGCTACATAGCAAAGCTGGCCACTATCGGTTACTATTATAACAATTGAACTCGCATGAATTTACCTAATACTTAAGCTTTTAAAAAATTAAACCTTAGGACTACAGAAACTTCTACAGAAGCTTTACAGAATCTGAAATACAGATATTTAATCATAAAAATATAAAATATATCATCTACCGGCAAATAATCTCTTACATAACCAAATAGCAAAAAGATAAATAGAAAGGATCTTCATTTCCGATATACATAGGTAAGTTACACTATACCTTTATTAAGTTTATCTCAGAGGTTCCCATACTTGTTTTCCTTATAGACAACTTTCAAAATTTCCCAATAATTTACAAAACGTGTTAATTAAAAAAATATATTGAAGTTTAAAGTTTAAACTCTTATTTAACTGCAAGTAACAACCGCTGAGCTTCTTATAACATTGATAGGTAAAGTAAACCCAACATTTAGTTCTACACTGTCGAAATCAGTTATATTTTTATGGACCCTCAATTACAAATCGTGTACCCTCATTGTTTTCTTACCCAAACATAGAACCCCATCGAGTCTCCCATGGACCCCGGGGGGTCAACCTGGACAACTTTGGGAATCAGTGTTTTATCCCAACGAGGATACATTTACAGGTATTTTGAAAAGTAGTACTATATTTGACTGACAGATTATAGTAATGTTAACAATAGGTCTGTACAGTACAACAAATTACAGAGTAAAGATACAAAAAACTAACAAAAAACTAATCTAAAAACATATAAAATATATACGTGAATATACAAAATACATAAAACTAAAAATATTAAGTACTAAGAAATAACATAAAAAGGGATTAAATTATTTTTAATTTTAATTGTTTTCTTTGATTTAGACAACAGATTAAGAAACTGACATGATTCACAGCTGTTTTAACATTCTTTAAATATTCGCAAAGAAGTTAATATTTATAAAACTTCTATCATTTGCTATGAGCGTTATTTTGAACTGCTTGATTTATGCAGACAGGTCATATAAAATGCACTTGACCTTTTAGTTTTACTTAGTGAGAAACAAGGATTCATTTATAATATTTATAGTTTAGATAAATTATTACAAGGATTTATACATAGGATAATTAGATTGTTAAGTTTTGATTTAGGTTTCGAAATAATTTTTCTTTAATATCTTATTGATGGGATTGTCTTAGACTGAATATCTTTACTTCTGTATTCTTAATTCTTATGTATTATCCTTTTTACTTCCTAAAAATAATTAGCAGTCATAAGCTGTATTAGGACAAAAAAGTCGCTTAAGAGGTTTATAAAATAAAATACAGTAAATGTAACAATTACTCAGTTTATTTTTAGTAAAGACGAGCATTGTCTGTACATATCACAGGTTTACATCAGTGTCGACGACAAGACAAAGTCAACGCATACCTGATGATATTTGACTAGTCTTTTTCTACCAAAGAATATAATACATTCTTATCGATTTATACAAATTATATTACAAACATAACCAGTTACATGAACGCAGGATAAAATGGCTGACATTTTTAAGATTAACATAGGTAATGTACGATATACATGATATAGCTGTATTACGTATGTAACTGGCTAATTAGTTGTGGTATTTACCACCAACCGCCAGACCAGCCGTTGTTCCAGCCATTGTTCCAACCGGAGTTGCCAGACCATCCTTTGTTCCAACCGCCATAGCCGCTGAGGCCGCCAGACCAGCCATTGTTCCAACCGCTATAGGACGGAGCGTATGCTACGCCGGCGTAGCCAGGGCTCCAACCGCCGCCGCCGATGTAACCGGCTGACGCGGCGCCTAAAGCTACCGCTACCAACAGGAAAGTCATCTGAAAAAATATAGAGAACTTTCACTCTTCCTACTCAGATATTAAGGCATTATAAAACTTCAATAGTAAGTGTTTTGGTTATTCCCGTTGGCTCCCATTCCCGGTCTCACCCGTCCCATTAAACCCCGAATCCAATTTTGCAGATAACGTGAAATAAAAGTAAATATTGCATAAAAGTCTAAGTATCCTAACTAAGTACACAAATTTAAAATTACTCATCGTCATTTACTCGTAAGTTGCAAAAAATTAAAGAAAAAAAAATGTTTATATTTTTTTAATAATTGAATACTCACGTAGAATTTCATTTTGTATGTTGTAGTTTGCTTCGGTGTACTGTGTTAGTATGTATGTAGATAGAAGATTCCTCGTATTTATATATGGATCCACTCGCCTTGCTAATTTGAAAATATCTCGGAAATAATTTACAACTATCTATAAATAAATAAAATTAAAGTGTCTGTCTGTAAGAACAAGCAACATTAAATTTATAAGCAGCCGCATATGCTTGCGTATGTATTTTAGTTCCAAAATATCCTTTGCACGGTTGAACTTACTATTTCTATCCCAATATGGTTAAGAACTTAATACAACATACATTTAATTTAATTTACTACCGCCAAAACTACGGTTGGTTTTATATAATTCCACAAAAAGAAACGAGGTGAGGTTACTAGTGTCAAAATTTTAACATTTGCTGCCGTATCCGCAAATTTACAGCCCCTCCCACATTGATCATTACGTATACTAATCAATGCACTACATCATCATACATAGCTTGTTTCTAACCTCTATTTCAGCATTACTCTTACTAAACTAGCGATGTATATCAAACTAAGAATTATTTTTCTATTTAGCATTTTGATCGAGTTACGTGGGTTTGCACGGAATAAAAATAATGTGAGGTCATTGAATTAATGTATAAGTTTTAATGAATGCATTTTTTTTAGATTTTCTCGACACTTAAAGCCTTATTTGAATTAGGTGATGGCCAAATCTACAAACATTACGACGTAAATTTTGTTTGTACTTACTACATCACTACTAGATTGAAACTGGTATTAACTGAGGATTACGGGATGTTCAAATTATTGCTACTTAAGTAATTGTATCTAAAAAGTTATGAAATCTAACTACTTGATTAACTAATCAAGTCTATATACCTAATCTATATAATCGTTAATTAGAAACAACTTCATATCAATAATTAGAAACAACTTCAGCTAAACCTTTTATTGTATCTAATCAAAACAATAATGCCGATTGTTCAAAACTAGGAAATACCCAATTTGTAATAAATAATTTATGCCTATGTCACTCTCATAATCGAGATGAATCTAATGACACACCTTACGTTGAAATCCGTCACGCCATTTGAGCTGTAGGGCGTGTTAAAGAAATGGAAATACATACGCTTGAAAAATATAACTATCCTTACGTATACGGGTAAAAATCTTGTAGTCTTTAAATTAATTTAAGTGTTGTGTGACAACGCATTAGTTACGGCGCGTTCCGCGACAAATCGAACTGTCATACGCAGGATGAATGGGTTTTTAATAAGCTACAATAGTTAAGGCCGCTGCGAGTCTCATTACTTTACGAGTAGTTATATCGTTTTGTCAAGGGCTTTGTTTATTGGTATTAACACAATGGTTTTATTGGCAAAATAAAGAGGTCACATGGTGGTCATTCACCTCTATCTATAATAGCAATAGTCACTGATGCATTTCTCTTCTAGGCTGGCAACAATTTTAATATGTGTCGTGGGTGAAGCCTCACCTAGATGTTAAAATGTAGACCCACTTAAACTTTACTTCCTTGTCTTTATGGTCTACTGCTCTGATCGAATATCAATTGATAGTATTCATACATGTTATCAACTAATGCTCCCTTTAGAACTATGACATGACTTGCGAGAGTATATCTTTTTATACTTAGGTATAAAACTGTAAACTCCTTACGTTTTTAGGGTTTCCAAATGAAATGTTACATTTATTACATTACTCATTTTTCATCAAAAGTTCACTAGTTCTTTACTACATAAACAAATATTACATAACTCGAACACTGCTAAATTAGGATTGTATCTAAAAGTATCTGCAAAAGTTCGCGAAACCGGATCACTTAATGACATTTAAACCACACAGCTTTAACGCAATAATCAAGTTTTGTTTTGAAACAATATGTAAGTACAGAGGACTGAGGACGAAAGTGGGCAAAGCCCAAACAACTTTCTGGGCATTCCCAGTCAAAGCGACCTTGTGGTGTGATAGTCGCACATCATTATTTCCTGTTTATACTCATATGAGACTCGTAAATGAATCTGTTAATACCATTTGGTATTGTGAAATGTCGATGGCCTCAGTTTAAGTGCGATCATGATCCACACATCATATTATAATGGGTTGGGAGACACGTCACCAAGCCACAACTTTTAACCTTTATGATTGAGTCTAATTTCTTCTGGGTTTAACTAACTTAAACGAACAAAAGCTAATGATGAAAGGAGACTTGTCATTTCCATAAAGTGTTAAGAAACTTGTTTTACGTTGCAATTTTGAACTTAAAAAAAATTGTGTCAACTGTCATTTAATATGCCCTCTGACGCGGATACATTGCGTCTCAAGGGCAAAATGAACCACATGGACTATCACTACGTACTCGTATATCATGGACAAATGATGAGTCATCGTTAAAATACCTTTGTCCTGGAAATTTTTATCTCACGCATGTACTGAGTAAGTGCAAATTCGAGTACGCTTGAAGAGCGCACTCGGTAATAAGTAGTTTCAATAAATGGAAGCCTCTAGAAGCGAATGCATCTTAAACTACAGCATATTAAAGTTTTATATAAGTTTCCTACTTATGATAAATACATGCTTGTAAAGAGTAGACTAATAGACGGGACGTTACAGCTGCCATTCTTTCAGTGCGTACATACATACATAGCTTAAAAATTAATAAACTCTCACACTCACGAAACTACCTTTGTTTCAATTGCAATTAAGTTACTTTAAACAAATACCCAAGACCTAAGGATGTATATTGGTGGACGTACCTACTTAATAGATTTGTGAATGACGTTTTTTTTTGTTAATTTAAAATTAGTGAAATAGAGTTAATTATCGATGTAAGGTTTATTTGTTTTGCTATATCTATTTCTGACTTCAGCTTCTTCCTAATGCAAATAAAATTGATACAGATGTTCCAAATAGCATTAAATTAGCATCGTCCTTGATATTTTCGGATGATATATTTACCGCTAACACACGCTTCAAAAGAACTTCAAAAGTGCGTAATAACTATTCAAGACACGGAAAATCATTTTAAAGTGACCTTTTGACAGTTTCGGCGCAGTTTTAGTATTTTACTAGTAAAAAAATGAGTACATAAATAAAATAATGTCACCTTTTTTACATCTTACCTATGTAATATCTGTTTCTATTAGTGTACAACAAACATCACAATGGTATCGTATCGCAACTTAAATTGAACTTTGTGACCTGTTCTCTAAGATTGAAATTTGTAGAGCAGACATCTAAGAGCTATGATATTTTAAAATATGATATATATAATCATATTTTTATCGTTTTATATTGACCATAACGGTAACATTGACTTAATCATCACATCGTTTTAGCTTTTAAACATAAGCATGGCATTTTATTATTTTTTGAGTAAAATTATTTGACTTCAACGTGGGTGAAACGAAGGGCAACAATCGAATAGTTACTTACAATAAATTATTAGAATCAAGTATGAAATAAACTTTGAAGATTTATAGCAAGGTAACGATTTTATCTATACGTACACCAATTATCAGTTTTATTGCCTGTTATACGCGGGCTAATAATTATTTTTCGATATAATATTGTTAGCTGAGATTATTACAGTAATTAATATCTCGATAAATCCTGAGAACGCATTGATGATTTATGACATGTTTTGCGCGTGGTATGTAAAGCGTTAATTAAATCGGCAATAACTATTAGCAGCCAACGCACTTCGAACTACCTCGAATTATCTGTAGTTTGGAAGCGGTTATGGTGCCAAGAAGTTTTTGTTACGAATGGTTATTTACCCAATACGAAACTGTATGAAATGCGAAGGCTTCAAATTAGGTCCTTGACTGAAAGTATGGGATTCATAGCTCCTGCACTCAAAGATTAACGGCAATGCTAGTTACAGATGCTTAGGAAACTTGTATGTGCCTATTGAACTTGTAACCTTGGATCACTATTTATTAGTGATTTTTATTAGGCCGTTACATAATAAGGCCTCTTTCTGTACGAATAATTAGCAGCTTTATTTTGAAGTTCCACCAAGAAAGGACATCATTGGACATCTTATCAGTTCAGTTGAGTTATAAGTACCTAGATTTTGAAGTGTTCGATATTTTAACAAAATAAACATCCTTAGTCGAAGAAAATAAAAATCATTATGTAAAACACAGATTTATTTAACAAAGTCACCGTTTACCACCAGCCACTCGAAGGTCTGGGGGCGGCTACGTATCTGATGTGGTGAACGACGGGAGTCTTGATGATGATAGTTGGAGGGGGGGCGGGGGCAGCCAGCAATGGGGCAGAGTGAGCGTGGAATACTGGGGCAGCGCGAAGTGCTGGGGCAGCGTGAAGTGCCGGGGCAGCGTGAAGTACCGGGGCAGCGTGAAGTGCCGGGGCAGCATGAAGTGCCGGGGCAGCGAGCAAGGAGTTTGAGCTAAGGAGAGGGGCAGAATGGAGAGAATGGGAGCTGAGTAAAGGTGCGGAATGGAGGGAGGATGACGAGGATAGCAAGCCGCCAGGTTCGCCGAAGATGCCGCGCCTGACGCGAGATGCACTCGCCACTGTCACCAACAAGAGCGTGCATACCTGGATATAACAAATATGTGTAAATAGCATATACAGATAAATCACTAAAATGATCGGGTTTTTTCTCCTATATTACTCCGCGGAATTCAAATCATTTATTTCGTCTTAGGAACTAATAGCTTACTTAATGAATGACAAAAATTTATAATACAAAAATAACAATATAAAAAAGGAAAAAAAATTCACATCATAAGATTAAAAAGTTCCTAAAGTCTCGTTAGACGATACCTACTATATCATCGGTTTTATAACACAGATACATTACATAGGTACTTAAGCCTAAGTAAGCTAGTGTCGGCCGGACCCATAATTGAAACCGTGTAATATCCTACGAATTTCTCTCATGTTTCGTGTTCTCTATTTAATGTTTACCCGACTGGAAAGGAATTCAATACGTATTGCGATTATCGAACGAGGAAGCAAAAATTGGCTAAGTATAAAGCTTCTTCGTTACAAAAAATAATGTCCATGCAACAGAATTAATCAGGCGCGCTGTTAGGCAAGTGGCCGTGAGCGCCTCGATATTACATTTAAGTTGTTATAATATTATGTAAAGCGGAATCCAACCAATATTTGGGTCAGCGTAAATGTGTTTTAAATTCAATAATACTCGTATGACATTGAATCCGTCAATATCGTTGTTTATTTACCTTCTACCAAACTAGTGCATTACCGCGACGCTAGCCATTTGGTCTATCCTTACGGTTTTGCTAGTGGATAATTTATTGATTTTTAATCAAAAGGCCGTGAAATAATTTGCTTGTATCGTATATACAGAATTTATTAAAAATCTAAATTAGTAGGTATAGTAGTAAATTCAAAATGAACGGGATGATTTTATGCAGAGTTGATTTCCTAGTGTTAAGTAGGTACTCGTATAACTTCCGAGATTAAAAATTTAAATATATTAGAAGTAATTTAATTAACATTTAATTCAATTAAATTTTTTGCAAACATAATTTAAACCATGTTTAATTACTGCAATAATCCATTCCTTTACTAGACTATTATTATATTCCGCATTATGACTACTACACGATTCTGTCTAGACTACATTTTTATTATTTCTATTTCTATGTACTTAATGTGCTACTTTGTATACAACATCAAAGTAATAAAAATAGTACTTACGGCTACGATTTGCGGTTTGAAATATATTTTTTAGGTAAAAATAAAAATGTAACTTACGAAGAATTTCATGATGATTACAGCTAGCAACGTTGAACAGCGATGTCTGAACCGATATGCAAAGCCCTTATCTAAACTTGAGCATATATAACGGCCATCTTGCTGTAGGACACGAAGGGTTGAGTAACTGCCCTCAGAGGTCTGATTTACGATAAATCTTTAAATTTTACGAAATTGTCACCAAGCTAGTTAAAGGGGCTACATACATTTATTCATTTCTAATTGCAAAACTTCGAACGATCGTATTGTAAAATTGGAATTCATTTTTAATTATTTGTTTTTAATTTACATCTCACCGGTATTACAGGGTAATTAAGAGATTATAGATAGATAGATAGATAAACACTTTATTGCTTGTACACCACATAGTAGACATGACAGCGAACATTATGCTTATAGGTATGCTTGTAGAGCAAAGGATTTGATTCTTGGCCAGGAAAACTATTTTGAAAGTAATTTTGTTTCTTCATTATACTCTTATATTATTGAACTCTAGTGTTAATAATGTACAGTCTGTTTTGATGTCAACAGTTTTCAAACGAGCGGTTGCACAGTGAGATGGTGAGTGATTAGTTATCGAAATGTATTAATTCTTAGGAAATTATACAACAAGGTTTTGTAAGAAATATGCACAAAACTATTCGCTTATCTCAAATTTAATAAAAGAAAATAAGATAAGGTCAATTTATAAAATTAAATAACATTAGTTTTTAAGTTTACTTTATATATTAGTCGAATAGGAAAATATGCTTCAGAAACGTGATAACAATTTGTGCCAATAATTCGTACGAATATATGTCTTAATTCCCTCGTCGGATACCGGACGGACGGACGTGCGTCGTTTCATATTGGATTACGATAAAACTAAGGTTAGATTTCTTAAGAAGCCTTTGTAAGTTCAACGTATTCATCACATCAATATTCACTAGTTAGCATAGTGGCTGTCAAAGGAATAAATAACTTACTCAAATGTGCTAATAAAATAGAAACGTAAAACTAATATTTATTCTGATAATAAAACTTTGAGAGAATTTTGTTTAATACTTTATTATTATAATTTAATATGTCTATTTATTATCAGTGTAGGTGTAATTACTAATATTATGTACTTAGTTTTCCAATTTAGGTACTACAGCTTAGTTAGCTCTCTGTTATTATTAACATCTGTCATTCTGAATGTTAACGTGTTGACACTTACTTTTAGTTTTCTCCACGTATGTGCAAAACTATTGTAAAAAAAATGAAAGTGATTTATTAATATATTCACTCGATCATATTATGGTTTATTAATCCATGTAATAATATTAAAACATCAAGGTAGCATTATTAAAACAATTTGATCATTTATATTTTAATTTTATTTTAGCCTTTTTTCAGCACCAGCTATTGGTGATTGGATCCCATCGACCAACTGGACCAGGAGCGGAGTATACCTTAGGAGATGCCTGATTCAGTGCGTAAGAATTTGTGTTGAATGCGTAGGGCAATTGTACGGAATATGCCGAGGCAGTTGCCGATGAACTTGATGCAGAAGCCGATGAAGATGACCACTGACCAGACACAGGCGTCGCTGGAGCAGAATAATATTGCGGTCGCGATACATATTGCGGAGCAGACACGACTTTAGGAGAACTTGAGATAAATTGTGGGGAACTGGATACAACAGGAGAAGTAGAAACATATTCTGGCGATAAAGATACAAACTCAGGAGAGCTTGAAACTAACTGTGGTGATGAAACATAGTTAGGTGAAGTATATTGTGGGACTGTTGGTACGAAATCAAGAGAAGAACCGTATTGTGGGGAATTCGGTAAGCAGTCTAGAGCGACAGAATTGTACTGAGGAGAAGATTGAATATATTGTGGAGCTGACTGGACGTATTGTGGAGAAGAAACGAATTGTGGAGATGTTGATTCTAACACGAAATTCGATGGAACATATTCTTGAGATGGAGCATACTGTGGAGACGATGGAACGTACTGTGGACAAAAAATTTTTTTAAATTAAATAAATGTATTTTTTTCTGTTATTTAAGGACAAACATTTGTGTATAAATGATCGCTGCGTATAGCAACAAAAAATTAATAAGAAATTCTCGCAGACTTATACGTGACATTTTAATTTCTTCATGTTACTGTTTACTATTTTTTTATTATTTTTGAGTGGTAATTGTATGCGTATAATATGTGTATTTTTACACAGAATAAGCAAGTATAAAAGTGTAATTTAATTAAATAACCAAAACTTACGGAAGAGGGCTGTCCGTATGAGTATACTGAAGGAGTTCCATATTGCAGATTCCCGAAGCTACGCCCAAATCTTTGTACCGATGAAGCGCTTGCCACTGCCAGGAAACTTAACGTAATCTGAAACGCCTTAAAATGTTAATAAGATACCATAATAAAGCTATATATTACAAGCTTTTATTTAGTTTCACCTGTCCTGTGTTTGTAATGAAATCTTGCAAACTACACCCACTTTCCGGTGTCCGATTGAGCTAAAATTTTACACACAAGCCCAGTTCTGATGACAATGCATGTTTATAATAAGCATGATGTGATACTGCTACCAGGATTGGCTCCAGACGATTGAACTCCTCAACGGTTAACAGTAGGGACTTCAAATTTTGCATTTTATCTTTTTAGTTCTTTTTATTATTAACAAGTAATAAAAGCTTGTTTAAAAAAATATTTTTTAATTTTACTTTTTTTAATTTTATTTTAAGTCCTCACATCAAACAATCATAATAAGTTCTATTTAGACATAACATGTTTAGATAAATGACTAATTCTTCGCTAAACTATTGATGTAACTTAGCATAATCTATTTATAATTCACGTTAGGCTTGAAGGAAATTAAATTACTTGGTGGTTTGTAAGTTTTTATCGGTACAATTTACATATAGATGGACACTAATGAATAACTTCGGAGAGTAGGTATCTTCATAGGTTTATTACAAGTAAATTACAATACCTACTGAGAACCACTTAAAAAAAAGTGTTTGAATAATATAACAAAAAAAGGGTTTCTTATTTTTCATGTAAGAATTTACTTTTTTTTATTTTTGTAATCACAGCGATCATACTAATTCACACACTTTACTAATAATTGAGGACCACGAGATTACAGCTCTATGAAAAATGGACGTCAGAACATTAATAACTAGGGCTAATTACTAATTAAGTTTAGTTTTAAAATTCTATAAAGTACGAATAATTTGTACCTCATACTGGTGTTAAGTTATTTTCGGCGTTAAAATCACTATTGAAATAGCAATGTTCTTGTTAAAAAACACTGCTATTAAAGTTCCAGCATGAGGGGAGGAAAACTTTTAAATATGACTGTACGTAATGTTCCAAGTTCCCAAATTGCCCCAATATCATTTTAGTTATATTGAAAGAATACAATAGCATTAATATACTGTTTTCGAAAATAAAAATTAATAGGGATTTATAGAGTTTTCAAAGGACAATGGGAAATGAATGTATGAAGTCTGGGCCCACCCTTCAATAGTAACATTTGATATACCGTTGGATAGGGCTTTTTAAGTGGAACATTAGTTACTAATAGAACTATGGTCAAAACTTAGTACTTTCGGAGATACGACGTCTTAAAGTCGTCTCAGTCAACATATTCTTCACCGATATTTTTAAGGTAAAATGGTAATAATACATGTATTTTACTTAAAAATAAAAGGGATTTACCTATTATTCAAGTTGGGCATCAACGACAATTACATAATTTTAAAAACCTGCGGCGACCAACAATGGTTACTATCTCCCAACTCCTAGGTACCAAATTAAAGAAATAGTGTGAGCGCAACTTCCTACAGTTCTAGGTGAGGAACAAGCAGATAAGTGCCGTCGGTTTGACTTTGGTTATTGTTTATCTTATATTAAAGTAAACTTTGGTTAATAATTGCTTAGATTGAGATCATTTCTATGGCGGTATAATAGTTAGTATAACTCCGAAAGTACTGACTTTTGACCTTAGTCGTAATAATAAGTTTTATTCTGCATAAGCATACCTATTCATTTATGAGTGTCTTATTCCTATTGAGAGTGGGCCCATCGTTACTCATTGTCCTTTAGGCAGAAACATAGAGCCGGCTTAAATCAACATTCAAGATCCTTAAACACCAATATTTTAAAATATTTGGAAAATTATTTATGCTTCATATTCAGAATAATGTAAAAACAATGTGCAAAATATAATTATAGTTCAACCGAACTAAATCACTGTAAGTGTGTAGCTTTCTGCGAATCGTCATTTACCATCAGGCGTACCTTTATAATTAATATGAAAAATTAAAGTAAAACAGTTTTTATGATATATTTATGATACAGATACATGGGTATTACTTTATGCATTAATCTAAAATCTACCTATAAAAATATTCACTTCAAGTAAATATTTATCAGATGGTGATTAAACCCAAGATTAAAAAGTTAAAAGTCTT
>LGAG01000122.1:680324-705301 GCA_001278395.1 Lerema accius
TTTGAATAATATAACAAAAAAAGGGTTTCTTATTTTTCATGTAAGAATTTACTTTTTTTTATTTTTGTAATCATAGCGATCATACTAATTCACACACTTTACTAATAATTGAGGACCACGAGATTACAGCTCTATGAAAAATGGACGTCAGAACATTAATAGCTAGGGCTAATTACTAATTAAGTTTAGTTTTAAAATTCTATAAAGTACGAATAATTTGTACCTCATACTGGTGTTAAGTTATTTTCGGTGTTAAAATCACTATTGAAATAGCAATGTTCTTGTTAAAAAGTATGGCTATTAGAGTTACAGCATAAGGGAAGGAAAACTTTTAAATTTGGCTGTACGTAATGTTCCAAGTCCCCAAATTGGCCCAATATCATTTTAGTTAAATTGAAAGAATACAATAGCATTAATATACTGTTCTCTGTTATGGACTGTAATGGACGTTTGCAATTGATGTAACTGTTATGGACGTTTCAAATTAAGACAGAAAGATAGAGAGGACTTAAATCAACATTCATAATCCTTATACACCAATATTTTTAATGCTCACGTATGGGAAAAATTTACTCTTCATATCCATAATAAAGTAAAAACAATGTGCAAAATATATTTATAGTTCAACCGAACTAAATCACTGTAAGTGTTTAGCTTTCTGCGAATCGTCATATACCATCAGGCGTATATTATTAATACGAAAAATTTAAGTGAAACAGTTTTTAAGTGACACACAGGTATGCATAGATTAGTATTTATGCATTGATTTAATATATACCACAAAAAATATTCACTTCAAAAAATATTCATCAGATGCTTAAGATTTAAAATTAAATACTTTGTAAATAATAATGGTGATTAAACCCAAAATTAAAAAGTTAAGTGAAACTTGAAAGGCCTTTATATCAGAGCGCCTACACTAATTTATACTTTGAACTCACCAGTATTTTCATTTTAAAACCTTAGTTCTACACGAAATAGTTCACAGTAGACCTTCAATTTGGAACTGAGGAGTAATTTCAAGGTGATCTTTATATATGACAATTGGAAGATCGGTCAATCAACTAGTCAAACTATCAAACACGTGACGTAAAAACTGGATTTAGCAGAATAGCAATAACATAGATCAGCGTTACTATAAGGTATTGGATATTGGAAATACGTTTGCGAATTGGAAAACGCTGTTCTTATTAGAAGTTGAAAGATTTCCATAAGTAAGTTGCTTATAATCCTGCTTATGCCTAAATTATTTGGCAATGCCGAAGGATGTAATGATTTAACTGCAGTATAAACAAGTTAAACCTATGCTAATTAGGATTAAAAGTTTTATTTGTCCAATTAAATTCAATCTTAGTATTATCGGTATAAAGCGTCATACACATCAACAGATCAACACTGTTACATAAGATATTAGTTTTTCTGCGTAATTGATTAAAAGTAAAGCCGGCTAAAAAGAGTTTTGCTCTGGTTTGCTTATATTAAAATAATTTTACTTAACGCTTAATTTATTTCTTAGAACATTAAATTCAATTTAAAATATTCATTCACAAATTCACACTTCACATGGCTGATATACCTACATCATTTAAATTCTCCGTACCGCTCCCTAGGGGCATAAACATGAGACAATATTTGTAAGATTTATACAGAACCATAAAAAACGATTTTACGAATATTTATAGTACCAGAGCATCCGTTTTGCTAATGATTGTGTGACCCGGTGCCTATATATTGTGGAATGTCCCAAAACATTAAATAGGCGGCTTCGTAAATTTATAGTTGTTTGAACTTGCTCTGTTTGTTAATTATATAAGGCGGTCGCGACCGTGAAAATAACGCTTGGTAGTACATTTATGTTATGAAATCAAAACATGTACTGTGCCTACTTACTATTATACTCACTAAGAATTCAAAAAGATATTTAAGTATAAGGTCAATAATATCAAGCGATGTGCTTATCACTAAATGTAATTGTTTTACAAGTGTTTGGTATTACTGAGCTTAAATACCAGGCAGCAGAGCAAATTAATAAATGAGTCAGAACTAAAACTGGCCATCTTCTTAAA
Source organism: Lerema accius (assembly GCA_001278395.1). Taxonomy (NCBI): domain Eukaryota; kingdom Metazoa; phylum Arthropoda; class Insecta; order Lepidoptera; family Hesperiidae; genus Lerema; species Lerema accius. The sequence continues at coordinate 682,391 of LGAG01000122.1, forward strand.
AACTCAGAATATTTGTAAAAAGGTTAATAAGCCGACTATAAAGGGGTCTAAATCTAGAAAGGGGATAATGTTTTCAACATATATGAGTATGAGGAGCTATTAGATTCCGCTCCATTTCGGGACTGACATAGGTTATAATTACTTTCTATGGCTCCCCATCGTCAGGGTTTTTGTTTTCCTATTATTGACTACTACTTTTAGATTTTAACGTGTAGGCACGGAAAGTGTCATAATCATTATTGGTAAGCTATCTTACCTTATTATACCTCACTTTTCTTAACCCGATCAATCAATTCTACTTATTACCTTAAAAACCTTTTTGAACTATTGATTGCGGCTTATTAGGTCATTCACCTCGACATTTATTGATAAACTTGAACATTACAGTAATTTATAAACCTGTTTAATAAAGTTTACAACAAGAATGTCAAATTATGTAACTAAGATGGTAATATCAAAATATCTCCGGTAATAATGACCTTTAAAAATTGTCATAAGAATACAATGTTAAGTGATCGTGTAGTACCTACTAACAAGTTAATATTTTAATACCATTTTCACCAACATTAAAAATAGTAATAACGATTCTGGAGACACTGGAGTACTAATATTACTAACTGGACTAACCTTCACTAACAATAGGTACTAACGTCTAATTACAACTTGTAATATTCTTATTCTCATTAATACATACGGACCCGCACTTTGGGAAACCTATAACGAGACGAAAGTAAAAAAAATAGCCTAACTTACTCCTTATTACATGAGCTACCCGCCAGTGAAAGTCCCGTCAAGATTGGTCCAGCCGTTTCAGAGATTAGCCGGATCAAACAGACAGACAATAATTAAAAAATGTTATTTTTATATGTGCACCGTGTATACTTACGCATGCATTAAGTAAAAAGCGGTTATTTTAATATTACAAACAGTCACTTCAATTTTATTTAGTTGTATAGATTGGACCTTTTCCTAAGGTAAGAGCATTTGAGTAGTAGGCATTATTATGTCGACTACAGAAACAGGCGGTAAAAGTGAAATATATTTAACATTTATTGTATCGCAATACCTGCTTAATTATGATACCTACGAGAATGTAGGGTATAAGTTTGTCATTCTGCGCTTTATACGCAATATTTGCAATTTCCGCAACAACTGTCGCCGATAATTTTACCCAGTTTCTTGTATCGTTCAGACGTGACTACGATACTTAAAACTAGGTCAAAATATCGGCTCACAAAATATTGGTGCCTATATCGTGAGTATTTATATTAGGAACATTGCTATATCTTGAGTATGTATTATTAAAATCGAATTTGCTGTCCGAAAAAGTTTGAAGTCGTATGTCGTTGGGTAATAGGCAATTTTCGTACTTATCGGTAAAATCGCTAAAGCTTTACCGGACACATGAACTAGAAACATTGCATTTATTGACAAATAACGAATGTTTTAGAATTGTACACGTTCATTTTGTGTATAGCACGCAGTTTACTCCAAACAACTTTCCTTAAATTGCGCGTCGTTTACTTCATAAATAATTAAATAGGCATGAAGTTAATTCTAAAATTATATCCGATGTTAGAAAAGATAATCTACATGTTAAGAAACAAAACGCCGTCAAAGACTAAACGATATTGGTTACCTAACGGACTTACTTTAATTTCTTAATAATTATCCTTCTAATGTGATATGCAAAGTTTTAACTTCCAGTGTTGCATTTAAAGTTACTAGGCTAACATAAAACCAGATTCTTATTAGTACTAATAAAATATCAAAACGTTAACCGTTTATACTTTAAGGAGCTAACAGTGGGGTCATGGTATTATGGTGTTGCAAACTTCCGTACCAAATATCCCTTGATTTCCGCTTGCGACAGCGGCTGTCCTGCAATGTCTGTCTAGCTAAACGACTGGCACCCGCCAAAGTTCACTTTACCAACATCTATCTGTTCATGCTATTATCACCCTTATCAGTAGGGCAAATAGGTTGTATTGGAATGAATAAAATTATTGAGTTAGGATACTAGTACCTAAATGAAGTTGATTATGCCAATTTGTGTGCGGCAATAGTATTTAATTTAAGAAATATATTATTAGTTAAACCGGAGTTTTTGTCGTGATTCCAGGCATTTTAATGTACTAGTGTAATACTAATGTGACATTAGTAATGTCCACTGGCTAGAGGTTTAGTTAGTACCTAGCTTAGCTAGCTAGCTTAGCGTAGTAAGTAAGTAAGTAAGTAAATACTACCAACTCTTATTGTTTTAATGCAGGATTAGGTAAATAAAGACAAGATAAAGTTTAAAAATATATTGACCTTAGTTTGTAAGTACAATCACATCAGAAGACACTAATTTGGCACTGAAAGACCCACATCGTATGAAAACATATTTTTGTCGACGGGTTACAATTTGACATTCTAACCATTGCGCGATGCGAGTACGCGAGTCTAATTTGTACAAGTTTTAAAAGAGTAAAGTAAAGTATACTTAAGTTAAGTGTTTAAAACTAGTTGGCTCAATGCCAGCCATGTCCGAGGCCTAAGAGTGGAGCTCCGAGGCCATGACCACCGTAGTATCCATGGCTGATGATGGGGGCTGGAGCAGCGATAGCATGGCTGACGATGGGAGCGGCGGCGATGCTGTGGCCGTAGTAACCTCCCAGTCCATGGCCACCATAGTAGCCATGGCCCCCGTAGAGTCCCAGGCCGTGACCACCGTAGAGGCCTAAGCCGTGGCCTCCGTAGTATCCATGGCCTAGACCATAGCCGAGACCGAGAAGGCCACGCTTCTCATTCTTCTTCTCTTCAGCTCCATAAACTGCCACTGCGGCCAAGAGGAGTACGCACACCTAGAAAATTAAATTAATTTATTTTATGCGAAATTCTTTAAAATTTTCACGTTACCTACGAGTATATAATTGAATTGTGTGCAGGTACTGGATAATTTCCATGTTGTACCATGTTTATTTAATTACATTATGAATCATTATAATCAAATTAGTTAATACTAATAAAGGTTCTGCAGTAAATAATCGATTTACAAATGTATCATAGTGACTAATAAATAACATTGAAACATATACATTATTTTCAAACTGCTTTAGAAATGCTTAATGTGTTTTAGTCTTTAGTATTACAATAGTTAGGTATTACAAAAGTGTTTAAACATGGATTTGGTTATTTTAAAAATTAAAAACTGCGCTGTGCAGATTATAATAGTTTTGCCAGCGATAAGGTGATAATAAATGTAAACAATAATTTCAGAGCAATATTTTATAATTTTTGTCAATCAGAATGAGAGAACCAACGGTATACTTAATTTTTTTTTACCAAATGAAACCAAATCAATTGCATAAGTTTTATCAATTACCTGAAAAACTAAGGGTAAATAAGTTTTTAAATATGACAACATTTTGTTAAACAATTTTGTTTAATACTAAAAATTAATATGGTTTTACGAAAAAAAAAACTGAAAATAATTCAATAGATAAAATTATTTGTATAAAAGTCTTTTTCAGAATAAAGCACTTACGATAGCCTTCATGTTTTCAAGTTGCGTTGTTGAGGGGTCTCAGTTAACACTGATCCCTTCTCAGAGCCCAGCCTTCTTATATGAACCTAACCGACCCCTCTCTGGCCCTAGAAGCCTAGTACCAAACCTCCAACGCTCACTGTAAAGGTATCAAATCTGTAGCAATTGCAATGCTTGTTTGAAACTGATTAAAGTACAGCTAGAACTTTGATGTGTCATTTGCTTAGATAAGGAGAATTTTAAAAGTAGTTTAGTTTTCCTGTTAATCAGATGTTTCGGAATATCTGTAATTATAAAATGTTATTGGGTAACTAGGTCACGTTACTAATAATGGGGTTGCCTTATTAAAAGTAGAGGAGTGAAAAAAAATCATATTTATTTTTTCATAAGATAATTACGAGTATATCATAAGAATATTATATCTTTAGAATATCAGAATATTTTCCAAATTTAAAAAAATCATCTACAGTACGATTAGTATATTACGATCTTTATTCTTCACATTAGTGATATTTATTAATAACAGAAATGTTTAAATTTCGTTTAGAACTGGAAAGCCATACATTTATCCATACTAAGTTAAAAATCAATATTATAATGCGTATCTATTTTTTTTGGCTCCCTCTACAACCAACTTGACGGATTTTATGAATAAGATGTCATTGGATTCGTCTTCATAGCTAAAGCGACATAAGGTATATAATTTTTATCATAAGCTTTTAGTGACAGAGTTTTTTGTTGTTCTAATGACTAGGTACTTACTAGTTTAAGAATAAGAATCATTTATTTCGTCATAATTAATTTAATTGACAAAATACAATCTTACATTACGTAACATCATTCACAAAGGCCTATTTTAGGTTTATTGAATAATTCAAAAGCTCAATCAATACTATTAAGAAAGTAACGTACTCAACGTGTAATTGATACTCTTATGACAGTTTGTTCAACATTGCACAGTTGCGGTTTGCGGTAACTAGACGCTATCGGCTGTAGTTCATGTGTTTGACTTCCGTTAATGTGATACCGATTTAGATTTCCTTAGTCGTTTTAGATCAGGTACTACTACATAGGCGTAAAGTGGGATACTTTAGTACATAAGGGGGAGGGGGTAACGTTGAATAGATCATTCAATAACCAATAGAAAAAAACGTGACTGCTAAAATTGTTTAGGGAGTTGTGTTGCCGTAATAAAAATAGTCATAATGGTAATTGTCAAAAATATCTGTTGTTTTATATTTACATTTTTACAATAATAGTATGAAAGCCACCATAGATGTGCTAATTCTAGATAATTATCATCCTAATACTAAAACCCTAAGTCTTGCAACACAGCTACGGCAGTTTGAAAGCCACCTGCCATGTTAAGTAGGGTAAGTTAGCCACACATCAGGGCTCCTATTCAAGGATACTACTTTCGCCCTCGATGTACAAATATCTGTATAAATTGTCGCAAAAACTCGGACGATTTTTATGCAATCCATCCAAAACAAGTTGCTTTTAGATCTCCGTAATTGTAAGTAATTAAGTAAATTGAATAATAACTGCAAGTTATTCGGCACTTGAAGCAACTTAAATGTCAAAAAAATAGGGCGTTTTATGTATTAATTTAATGTATGAAGTTGATAAAGCTTTGAACTTTAATGTCAGATGTTGCGTTGATATTGAGTTCAATCAGGTCTCCGCCGTTATGTTTTCTTACAAACCTACAAAAAATCGATAAGTAGCAGACTAACCTTTACAATACGAGTATAAATCGAAGCCATTGCAGCTAATATTCGTACATAGTTTAGTGAGGATAATATCAAATATCATTAGTATCTATAGCATGGTCTTATATAAAATATAACTGATATAATTTATTACATTACTTAGTTCTAGTTGTTTCGTATACTAAAATCTAATTATTTCTGCGTAATACATTATTTGCTACACACGTGTTTATGTAACAGTTACCGATAGCGGCCAGCTGAAATTACCATGTCACTTGCTACGGAGATTAATAGCTTATCTCTGGTTATATTAAATTGTTGTTAATATATAACATCATTATGTAGTTTAGTTCTTGCATTACTGCGAATTAAGTGCAGTAAACCGTACTTCTTTAAAACTATAAACTTTTGATCACTATGTCTGTTTTGTGGATATTTTAATTAAAGCTCTAAATTCATTTCATTTTACAATTATTTCAAAGTATACTTCACTGACTTATCCAATAAAATAATTCACCTATAACTACTTCAAAACTGTCCATAATTTGTTTTAATTGTCAAAACACTATCACTTCACGAGTCCGTAAAAGGTTATTGTTCTCAAGTCGTATTGAAAATCAAAACACTTGTCACTCACGAGTCCTTATCCTTTATAACATACAAAGGTTTTCCGCAGTCGTCACAAAGCCATTCATTGTCCAAAGGCAGTTCCCATAGTTCACCCAATGCTCCAATATGCGGTCTACATCCTGGATGAGGTGTAAACCTCGCAATGCACATATCCAACAGTTTGTGTTCGTTCTCAATCGCACGGAGAATCTGCAGAGCGCGAAGAAGTAGCCTCGGTCGTAGAATATGAGGAATAATTTCAGTTTTCAATACTTCATCTGTTACTATTGCTAGTGCAATAACTAAACGATTGAGAGGAATCCCTGATAATATGCACTGCGCGATTGTTTCTTCACTTCTAGAGTATAGACTATCCATTTTCGGAAATGTTTCACGAAAACTGTTTACTTGCAATGTTGTAATTACCAAGTCATCTTAAGAAGTGGCACTGGTAACTTTTATCGTCCTATTTTTAAAGCAGGTAATTGTATTGTTTTACTAATTAGTGAAATGTTTAGAAGTAAAGTACTTAGGTAGTTATTTATTAATGATATCATATTATACACGGAATGAATTAATGACCATTATGAGCGTTTGTTATAATAATATAACATTAATGCCCGTGAACATAATAATTGGTGTAGTTGTAATGAAGTAATAAATCAAAGGCTTAGTAATTAACAAATTAGCAAGATATAGTCGATTTCAACTGATTACCCTATTATCTCTATCAGTACGCCTATTTAAATTTTAGTACAGTGCAATTTTAAATTAATTATAAATACTTAATAGTAAATGCCATTATACTTCTTTAATTTGTATACTTAGAATGCTGTTGTTTGAAAACAAAATAAACATGTTATGCTCCAATATTAGTAAGTAATTACCTAGTAAGTTATCCTCTAGTGAGTTTCTTACTATTTTTATAGATACTTGCTAGATTCACACATATCGTAAACTTATATGTATTTATGTCTTCAAATTGGTCCACTTAAACACAAATTATAGATAAATGTAGTTAGCTACTGGCAAAGTAGATCAGTTAAGTCAAAGCCAACAGGAAAAGCAAGAACATTTAGAGTGCGTTAGTCAGAAATTACTCAACATCAATATGTTACACACCCTTCACCATATGACCAGTTAACTCTAAATTCACATTGAAATCTTTTCTCGCGACCAAAACTTGAGTTATAGGTATTTCCCGTCGCTCTGCTAAAGGATTTATTGGTTACCGGAGTTACTTCACCTGCCTCGTTGACTTTTCCGGCGCCTATCCATTTGGTATGGATAGATCTAAATGTCTATTGAATTTCCACTTCAAGCTCCATTGTGTGCTATTAAAATAACAAGACACCGAAATTCAAAAATATACTTTTGACCTATTTCACTTATTGAGATTTTGACCTTTATGTAACTTTTCGTAAAATAAGCTAGTGTTTTAATTCTGAGCCCACAAATGATCAAGTGTTTAATTTCGTTTCAAAATACTTTAAGTTATACAAACATACAAATGTAGATATTCAGATGTCATGTTATATAATTGTGTAAAGTTCAAAATGCGAGGTTTGTGAACGGTGTAGCAGAGCGTCAAGGTGACGGTGATTCCCATGCATTGTATTATTATATTTTGTATAGGGGCAAGTGAGCACTAGGTATCGCCGATTGTTAGTAAATTCAAATTCAAATCATTTATTTCGTCTTAGGAATTAATAGCTCACTTAACAAACGTCAAAAATTTAAAATAACCTAAATAACACAAAATGAAATTTAAAAATAAACAAACATATTACAATAAAACTTCCTAAAGTCTAGATAGAACCTGTCATATCATCGGCTTTATAAAAGACATATTTAAGCCTAAGTAAAAAAAGTGTCGACCGGGAGGAAAAAAAGCCGGAGGAAAACAACTCCCGGTACTCTTTTTTAAAAAAGGTAGATTTTTACAACATTAATTACAGTGCCGTACAATAATATAGACGAGTAAAATATAAATTATATCTCTATAACAAAACATTTTTATAACGCACTTTCAAATCTATATTATTTAACAATATAACTGTAACAAGGTTAAATATTTTCATTGAAAACTTATCTATTGTATTCATTAACTAGTCTTTGTTTCCAATAATTATAAGGTCAACATTATATATTTTTGCAACTATTGTGTTTGTTCGTGAATGAATATTTCCAAAAAATATCCTTTGTTTTTAATTGAAGTGCCTGGCCAGTAACGTCTCACGTCAATTATGACTAAGAACAATAAATATAAAAAAAATACCAACTTTAAAAAAGTTTTTAAAGTACAAACAATTCAGTTTAAAGCATAAGTGCTAAATTGGCTTATTTTTGAAGATGATTTAAAAATGAGGAACCTTTTAAAATAAAAAATAAACATTCCACATGACTGATGACACCATACTGATTAGTTGACTATGGTCAGGGACATAGTATACATACTACTGTATGTGATAAACCTTACGTAGATTTTCTAAAGGTCGCATCAACTGATGTGCTTTGTCCGTTTACAATCCAATTAAGTACATAGATTGCTACAGGTATCTGATGATCATTATTAAAACACATGTAAAAAGGTCTATGAACCGCAATGAGCATAAATTTAGATAAACTACTTACTGATTTATACATTACCTACTACTGTCTGATTTCTTAAACGAAGGCAAAAGTATCACATCTACATATTTAAGTAGTACCAAATGCGAAATGCCTGTGGTTTTAAATCTACACCCAAATCTGATTGATCCATTCGTCAACGTGCAGTTAAAAACGATTTTTACTGTTCTCGCTTATTGTAATCAATTCTTTGGTCACTTGGCTATGCCGTGATGTAATTTATTTTTAAGATCTAGACGATAGATTCGAAACTACAATTGCAAACTGTATCTCCCGATTTTGTTATTCAATAGGTTTTTAGGATTGCCCCCGTATGGTAGCAAATTTAAAGACGTATTCACGTTAAAAAATGGGTACTAAAGCTTTATTGATGTTAAGTTATACTTGGTAGTATTTGTAAAATCCTTGTGTAGTTGCGAACATATCATTAATTACGTAGACAAGAATTAATGCCATTAGTTGACTCAAAACACCTGGTTCTGTGGGTGTAACGCAAACGTGAGTACGCGGTGGTATTAACTCTGATTACTTTAATACTAGTTTTTGCTAAAGTTCATATAATAGAATTATGCAAGCATGTATTATCCTTTATAAAATTATCCTTAGTGTAAAGATAGACGCAGCTTTCGTGTATACCTACATGTATTTTTTTAAATCATTTGGTTAGTAGGTATTCCCTGTTCCCTATTTCGTCCTCCATATTTGGACTCTACATTGTAGCAATAATCCTACATACTATTGTATGTACTAAGTCTCTATAGACAAAACTATCTGGGGAATCATTGATACAACGTGCATAAACAACCACATTGTGTAATTTAACAAAGCGAGTTTGTACATCCTTTATAATAAAACTTAAAGTAATTTCGTTTCCCTTCTTTGCTTCTCTGTGATTTATTATTTCTAAATTTATAATCTACATTTTATAATCCTTTACTGAATGTAGTTATAGTATATGATTTTGGTCTATGCTATTATAATATAATGCTTACAGCCGAATAAATATGAGTATTTTCATACTAGCGTTTATCTCACGGTGTTCGATGGACGGTATGCAAGCTACATAACGCTATAAGAACGCTACAAGCCTCTTAGAACAGGTAGCGTTACGCGTGCGTTTAGTGCCTGGGCTAAGCTGTGCCTAAGCTGGGGGTATTTTACGGGGGTAACGAACGACCTAATTATTAGAATTGTAAAGCAAAGAAGCACAAAAAAGTTACTTCTATTGTTTTTTTGATAGCATTTAAAGACGGGGTGAAATGAGTTTTCCTCGTAGGTCACAGGGGTACACATACAAAACACAACGCAACGACATAGCGTACTAAATGTCATATAAAAGACGAAAAGTTTCTGACAAAACATTTAAATTTCTAAGCTTACAATTTATATACAGTAGGCGTTTAGTGCATTATGTATTTCTGATGTAGTTGGTTTCGCGTTTGTCCAAACGCGCAGCATTTGCACTGCCCAAACGTTTATCGAGGGTCTATGGTGGAGGAACGCTAGTGTAAAAGAACCCTATAGATTCCGTAATGATACCGAATGCACTACAACTAAAATATAGGAGAACTTGAACGCCACGCCCGCGACCACGTGTGTTCTACATCCTGCTTCGGCTTGGTCAAAGAGGTTAAATAATACACAAAAGTAATATGTATATTAATGAAAAGGTTTCGGACCTTGCACACAAAAAATTAAAGTATATATTTTTAAGTAGATATTGTTTAGATTTCCTTCAGTCATGAATTAGAGCATCATCCTGTAATGTTAAATGTATTTTTAAACAAATAAAAACATTTCAGAGTCTAAAACTAATTTATTATTAATAGCGTAATGTGTGTCAATTTTTTCTTTTCAGTCATATAATTCACCTAAAAATGCTTCTTTCTTAATAAAGAATATCTGTGTATAAATAAATAAGGAAATTATACCTATTACTGTTACTTTACTATTTTAGTCTCTTTTAAAGACTTTAGTTAGTATTCCTTGTTCAATAAAAAAACAGAAATAAAAAGCATTTTTTTTATTTATAAACAATAAATAACCTTAATATTATGTTAATAATACTCGCATAGAAATAATATTGGGCAATATTTACATTAATTTTGATACTATCTGCAGATATAGACTAAAAAAACATCACCAATATTAACTGCCATCAAACATTCATAGCAATACTTTCCTACAAAACATTTGTACAACTTAATTTATATACTTTAGCCTAAACTTATCACATTACACTTTCGACGAGGTAGCGATCATTCTTGACAAAATCTCACACTTTGTGTAGGCGCTGTCTTCATATTGCCTTTCGATTAATATATCAAACTTAGTAATTACGTAGAACCTGAGAAATCTTTGCCATAAGTTAAATGCAGTCCTCTATAAAACTTTCTTAAATATCTTAATTTTAATGTTACGTTTTGTACCTTTTTGTAGTCTAAAACCATTATAAAATTAATTATAAGGTGCCAATTCAGCGCCTACTTACAATTTATAACTACATCCTATAGTGACATAGGCGTAACTATCGGAAGTGCTCGAGTGGTCGGTCTATGGGAGGTTGTAGACCCAGGGGGATGTGGTTATGAAACTGTTGTTGGTTTTGGTCAACCTGGTCACCCTGATCTCCACTGCGCCCCTCAACACCTTGCTGTGGTACTCCATACTCTTGCCCTGGCTGAGTTAAGTTATAATCGTTCGGAGGGAAATTTTGCCCGTGTTGTCCAAAGTCACCTTGATGCCCGAAAGCCTGTCCTTGTTGTGAGAAATCTTGCCCTTGTTGAGAAAAGTCTTGGCCGTGTTGAGAAAAGTCTTGGCCGTGTTGAGAAAAGTCTTGGCCGTGTTGAGAAAAGTCTTGGCCGTGTTGATTTGCAAAATCTTGGTTCTGTTGGTAAAAGTTATTTGGCTGGCCATATTCCTGACCAATTTGCTGAGGTACTCCGTATTCTTGTCCCAATTGATGCTGATTATTCAAATGCTGCTCGTATTGTGCTTGCTCGATTTGCTGTTGAATGTGGTGTTGCAATTGATTTTGGAAGTCATTGTATTGATCTTCTGTATGATGTTCGTATACTTGTGTGCCTTGTTCTTGAGTAAACTGATGGCCTTGCTGTGGTAACTGTGCATCAGGGAACTGAGTCGAAGGTACATCGTGTGGCTGTGATGGTACCGGAGACCAACCATCATGATCTAAATGGACGGATGGTTGAGTTGGTTGTAGATGAACAGCGGGCTGAGGAATTGCTGCTTGCGTTGGATGAAGAGGTATTCCATGTTGGGGAAATGCAGCTTGAGTTGGATGTAGATGCACGCCGGGCTGAGGTATTTCATGTGGTGGATTAAGAGGAATAACAGATGGGGGCACAATATTCGTAGGATGTAATAAAGTTGGTGTTTGATCCAGTGCTACATTTGGTGTGTGTTGTTCTAAAACTCCACCGTGGACATGTGCTTGAGGAATATAATGGTACTGCGGTAGTTGAGGACGTTCTAGCAAAACTTGCGGAACTTGTCCTGCTGACAAAGTAGAAGGCGCCGGTAGTAAAGGAGCCTGGTAGTTAAGAATCGGGAATCTGGGAAACGTGGAAAATAAGGACGTTTGTACAGAACCACCAGGACGCAATATGTATTGAAATTGTGGTAAGCCAGGCGAAGAAAACGCTTGTGCGGCTTGTAATGGAACAGCAGCTGCGGGAAGAATTGGATTAAGATGTAAGTGTCTTGGTGGAAGAATCTGTAGAGGTGGGGGCGCCAGTGGTATAGCATGTGATTGAACAACTGGTGCAGGAGGAAGTGGTATTGGATGAACGTGCGCTGGAGGGGCTGGCACTAAAGCGGGCGGTGGAGGTGCCGGTACTGGATGCACTACATGACCAGTGGGCTGCGGAACAGGGACCGGTGCCGGAGGCGGCACAGGTGCTATAGGAAGTGCAGGTCTCGGTGCCAAGTGGTGATGATGGTGATGATAGTGATGATCTGGTTTCGGAACTACCACTTTAGTATGTGGAAATTTCAGGCCATAATGTGGATGCGGGACCGGAACTTTATGCCCGACTCCAACAGGGTATTGTGGGACGAGGGGGTTTGTTAAAGGTACTTTGACTGCTGCAACTGTAGCAGTCGGTGGGTACGTCACTACTAGAGGCTTGACTACAGAGTGTGTTACTAGTGGAATATCATGTCCAAGCTTGTAAGGTGGAATTGCGGATAAGATTCCTCTTTTATGATGTTTTCCCTTGATTAATCGTCCAAGAATTTTTGCTTTAGTTGCTTTTACGTGGGTGACGTCTCCCACTACTACCAACACGCAAACGCAGAACACCACAGTGACCTGAAACAGCAGTAAATCACAAATTTCAGTTCTATCTTTTTTAAATTAGCAACTCAGGATTATTTAAAAAAGTATCAGGCACTACTTTGCACATAAGTGATAATTAACTATTTTTTTAGACTGGACTAAAAGAATCATTAGCCTTAATATTAGATATGGATACTGCTGAAGTATAACTTCGATGACTTCTTAATTATAATAACGGAGTATTGGTTAATATTTTTAAATATCCTTTGCACTTGACATTTTCCTGAGTTTCAATGAGGATAAAAAATTGTTTGTCTAAGAGATTCTTGTCTTTCGAACCAAAACACGTGGGACTATTTTAAATCACTAGACTAACACTGTTGCCTAAAGACACAGTTTCCATCACTGACTGACGAATCACTGAAGATAATCACTAGAGCCACACTGATGATTTTTTAATCCGGACACTAAGACACTGCACTATTCCATGGCATCGCACGGATACTTACAGTTAGAAACTTCATGATGCGCGGTCGGCCGGTCGACGCGGCACTCACTCTAGGACCGGTGCCATCCGCTACTTCCACCTATACTTATAACTTAAAAACCAATCCATTAGTATGTACCCAGCGTACTAGTTTCACTCGGGGTAGCCAAACGCCTGCCGCTACCACTGCTTCGTATTACGGCTTTCGAGTGCTCCTAAACAAATGGGCCTATTACAATTTAACCCCGGAACCATCTTTTCAATCTAATCTCTATGCTCTTCCTCTAAGGTCTTGTTTAGATTGCTTGGTACTGTTGTAAGTCGAGCACGTAGGGTGCTGCCGTCATTCCTGTAACAGAGGCGTCCGTTTGAATATCAATGAATCAAGAAACGTAATCGGGAGAAAATTGTACCAGAGTGGCCAGGGACGGACTTTTTGCTATCGAATACCAGTCATTTTTCTTTCATAAGGTTAAGTTTATTTATAAACTTCTTAATGATAAAGAACAGAACAGAACGCAAACGTTTACAACCATCTCTAATCTAGTATACTATTGAAATGTACACATTGTATCGAGCTATTTTGGCGTCTGAAATTTTGAGTCATAGAGTGCGTTAAAAATCGGGTTATGGTATTTAGATATTTATGCAAAATGAATATTACTTGGTTCGTTATTATAATTTATCATTTGTGTGCCATCGTTGAACTGCCCCATAAACAGCTACTCATACAATTTTAGCAATGGGAGTGCGCGTTAATTATGTCCGTTTCAATATTTCATTTAGATATAAATATTATTGCAATATCAGAGTCCACCCCTGGCGGACAGGACATCGCGATGCGCAGACACGGACATGTTACAAAACAAACGGCATCACTTTCTTCGCTCTCACTATCGATGCACGCGCCGTCCACATTTAACGTTTTATAGTAACATTCGCTAATTCTAATTTAAAACCTTCTTGACTCGAATAATTTAGTTCATCAGTTCATCTACCCGTCATTGTAGGATGTGTGCTACTCGTGGGTGTCCCATTGTATTTGAATAGGTGTGCAACTATTTTACCACTTAATTTATATTCATTAGCTCTTAGTTTATATTTCAAACCAATGCAATTGTTAAATCAACATCTTACGTCCTCTTGCGTTGATGTTGGATTAGCGCTTTGGTTGGATTTATCAAAACTATAATAAATTACTTATTTTTATTATATTATTATTATATTTCAGTATTTTTACAATTCTTAGCCATAAAAACATTATAAATTCCTAGGTATTCTTTTTTTTACAATGAATTGTACTAAAAGCTATTTTATTTACAATATAACTTCGATATTGAAGGATATAGTCATTATTTAATTATTTTTTTGCTTTTTAACTACTGTTGCAAAATTATAAGACCCGCTGATGTTTTCATATAAATTCCTACGTATTAGGCTTACAAAATCACATTTTGACCTATTACCAAGCTTTTTATCCTATTGAATTCGGTAACATAAAAAATATAATCTTAAATTACGTGGGTAACTTGTCAGCGACATCTTGTAGTAAGATTTACAACTGTTACCGTGACTCAAAGTTACAAGATTTGATGACAAGCTTTGCATCAGCGAACAAGATTGTTACAAACATTTCTCAATAGATGTCACTACATAAGTCAGTGGGGTGTAGGTTTAAACTGTATTTCCTTTCTGTGTCAGTTCCTTCACTTACTATTTTACCTGTTATAATGATATATCATTGTCATCATAAGTTTATCAGTTCAAGAACAACTTCGAAAACCCGGTTAAATTCGCCTTAAAATCTTCGGGCTTATTACCAACCTTACCTTTACACTTTTAAGAGTTCAGAACGTGTCAATTTCATTTTGATTTCAATTGGTATACCTGCCCCGTATTCCACTTCTTTAGTTCTTTGTTAAGATTTATAAACTAGATCTAGAAAATTCAGTACACCGCGTACACCGGTGCCCAGGTCAAGGCCAACTTTAATCGGTGGCCATGGGTCAAGCAGTCAGGTAAAAAGCCCTCGTTCTCACTATTCGACACAAATTTTCATTTCAGTAAGACATACGATTTTGAATTTTATTGCATAAGGATTTGGGCTTAATATACTTCTAAGTTAATTTCTGTAGTCTAACAGTCTAATTGGACAAGGTTCAATTTCACTTTTATCAATTTCATTTACAATCTTAACCAAATTGATTAGGCTACCCTTGAATACATGCTTAAAAAAGGCGATCAAACATAATTTAAGAACTTTAAAGGCTGTTGGGTGGTTCTTTCACAAAGTTTCTGTTTAGTATTACTTTGTAGACTGCATTTTTAGGTAAACCGAAAAAATTTTTAGGCATTATAATTTGTTATAGTTAGATACTACGCAGTTTTTTTAATGTTAAATAATAATTCAGAATCAGTTGTCCTATACATTCTAAATGATTTCTTTACTAGTTCAGCACTTTGGCAATACAAGTTGTATTGTTGTTGATTCTTATGTAAATATTTCGATACTAACTCACTGCAGTATGCTTAAAAATTATTACGAGTTACTGAGTTACAATAAATATTGTTAGCAGCGCCCACAAAATAAAGAGTGCAGGCTGTTAGCAACTGCAGGTGAAGTTTGCGACACTGATTGCAGTTTTGCTGGTTATTCAATTTTAGGTTATGAAAAATATTGTAAAACTGTACTAACTAAATAAACCAGCAAATTAATTATTTTTTAATTATCAGTGCAAAATCAGGAAGGCTTTTTGCATGTACAGGTAAGTACTAAAAAGCATTTTGGGTCAATGCTCCATGGAGGCCGCGTATTGATTGACGCTTTTCGCAAATAGCAGTGGCAACGACCGATACAAGTTGTGCTGTTTTCTATTTCATCTCATTCGACCTTCACCTACTTAATCGACAGACGTTGTCGTCGCCTTGTGGAAATCGAATTTCATGCCACACCTGTAATCGATTCAAATATTCTTATACTAGTAATAATGAAATAGCATGTTGACAAATGGTTTATTAAGAAACCTTAGAATACAGCGCGCTTAGCGCTAAGTATAAAAATAATAAGATTGTCGACAACTACGTGGATACGTGCGTACAAAACTACATAAACTAGAACATCACAGGTCGCTGTCGTAGACATACCCATGCTAAAAAACACAATATTCATGTGATTGCGTATGAGATGCCGAGAACGACTCAATTTTCTTAAGTAAAAAACAATTATAAAAAACAACAGATTAAAATAAATAATTATGATTATGGCGGATCCTCGCGAAGCAGTTTTAAGGCTCACGTTTTAGAAACTTTTTTTGTTCTTTTCCGTTTAACTGCGACACGAGATTTTGCGTCATCGACTTTCTTGCTAGTTGCTTCGACGTAGTTATTACGATAGCCAGTTTCTTTCACCTTGGCATTCGGGCCCAGTTCCTCGGTAAGTTCCTCTCCATTTCGGTCATTGCTGTTAGTTCGGTCCTTATTATTACTGGAACGCTCCCCGCTATCAGTTCCATCGCTATCCTCTGAAGGTTCTTCACTCAATTTCTCTGATTTACCAGATTTTTTACGACCCTCTTGTATTCTCTCATTTTCGTCTAAAAATTCACCGCCTCCTTCAGGATGTTCTTCCAGGCGAGCTAAGTCAGCATCCAAAGTTGGTGGTGGTATTGTTAATCCTCTATATGATTCCTCTTCTTTGGATATCGGTAATTTTTTCCCATAGTAATCATAGTCGCCGGCTGAAAAAGGATCATGATCATCCGTGGAACGCTTCCGTCGGTAATGTCGCCTACGTTCTGGCATTCTATAGCTAAAATAAGATCTGTCGTTTCCATCATCGTCATCGTGCATTATCTTGCTTTCTATTGATGTTTGACTCTTAGCGTGTTCATATTTCACTTCTTGGGAAATATTTTCTTTACCGTCATCGTCATCGGTCTCGTCTTCGTTATCTCGATGTAATTTCTTGGGATGTGTTTCTTTGTATATAGGTGGAACCCGCACTGTTACAGTGTCTATTTGACCCGGATTTTTTTCAGTTGGTGGTAATACACGGGGTTTTAATCGACGTCGAGGGTTTTCTGTAGTTGTAGTTATTTCGGAATCCTCATCAGCATCCGGTTGTGATACAGGGACACGATTTTGTTTAGGGCGTTCTCTTTGTAAATTTTCATGGGATTCTCCACTTCGTCGCCGAATCTCATTAGCTAAATCTCGGTCACCGAAATGTACCTTTCGGTAGTCTTGTGGCTGAACCTTCTTCTTTTTTTTCTTTTTTTGTCTTTGCTCCCAGAAATTATTAACCGCGGTATCAAAATCCATAGCAGTTTTAGCACGGTGTCGATATTCACCACTACTGACGTCGTCGTAATCATCATCATCATCATTTTTTGCTGGGACAGGAGCAACTTTTGTTTGAACAGCATCATCTTGCGAAGGCTCTGCTTCATCATCGTAAGCAAGATAATCAACATCAGCTGCTGCCTGTTGCCCAGGAGGATCAAGATGTTTAGCATTTATAGTATCCGCTCGACGAGCAATTCCATTTCTCACGACAAAAGCATCGACATACACTCGGGGCTTGCGAGGCTCTACAATAGGGAGCTTCGCAGCGCGAGGTTGTATTGCTATGGGCGCAAACTGCTCCTCTTCGAAAGCCTGTTCTTCCGCTTGAACTTCCTCCGCCGCCTGCGTAGCTGGAGTCACAGGAGCTCTATTGAAATTAAAATCTAGACGGAAGTTTGAGGATACCGTTCCAAGATTAGTGTCTGCTTGTATTTTAGGCGGTGGAGGAGCTGGAGCACATGGTGCTGGCTTCGCTGGATTAGCACGTCCTTTACCACATGGTGGCGGCGGAGGGGGTGGCGGTCGAGGCTTAGGCTTCGGAGCGGCTCTCGGTTTAGGACATGGTGGTGGTGCTGGTTTCGGAGGTGGTGGCGGCGGAGGTGGCGGGAGCTGAGCTTTGCACGGTGGAGGTCCTACTGCTCTTGGTGATCCACAGGGTTGGAGCGCGAGCACGACCGCTGGAGCCGGTGCAGGGACGGGCGCAGCCTGCAAAGGAGTGTCTATTCCAGCTACAGGTGCTACGGGAGGCGGAAAAACCTCTTGGGGCGGTTTCCGTTGCACTCTGTATCCGAGCACATCGGCCAAGCCCCTAAATACTATATCTCCAAATGTACGCTTCTTTCGAACGATGGGTTCATGGTCTCCGTCGAGCTCAGCGATGGTATCATTGTTAGCAGCGAGGATTTCCGCTACGGTAACGTTGGAATGTTCAGCAAGTATGGTGTGAGCGACATTGTCGGTGATCTTGATGGTGTCGTTGGCGGTGTCGGCGATGACGAAGACGCTGGCGGGTGCGGTTTCTGTCTGTGTGGTTGCAGCGGCCAGCTGGCCGGCGAGCAGGAGCGGCAGCAGCAGCAGCGGCGCGCGCGGCATGGCACGGGCGCACTAGTGCCGCGCCGAGCGACGCGCGCTGGGTTTTGTCGCGCCGCGCGTTGCTCAACGTCGACACGGTTCGCCGACTACGGCCTACCTGCTCCTTTTTATGCATCATATTAAAAATTAAATTATCGTAAAGTTATATAACATACATTTTTAAATGTTTGTCTATCTACGATGAGGAATTGATAAATAAATATAATTTTAACCAAAAACCGTCCATTATTGCTAGAGGAAGGGATACAAAATGTAGCTAGACAATCAGAGTTACGAGTAACTATCAAAAAGATTTCTAGAGACTTCATATTATTTTTTGTTCAAATTGTTTTTATAAAAAATATTACAAAACTTAATTGTTCGGTTCGTTTAATTTCTTTATTAACTAAATTATGCTTTGCAATGAGAAGCGAGCACAAACTTTAAAATAAAATGCTTACTTAGAAATGAACCTAATTCTTGTATCGGTTCTGATTAATTCTATAAAAATAACGTTATGATATTTTTAATTATGTCACTGAGACTCACGTAACAGATACATTCATTGCTCTATGCTGAGACTATATTTTGAGGCCGGTAGTTGGATAAATAATAATAATGCTTGTTTCCGAAATCTGTCAAATCCCTATTGTGCAGGATGGCTATTATAAGACTTGCAAAACATCGATTGCTTTATTTTTTTATTATTTTAATTATCTTTGATTGCGTGCTTGTGCGTTTTCTTAATGGTCACTTGGCGACTAAATCCTTCAATGAATAAAAAAATAAGTGTTTACTGCATTGTATTTACTGAACATTTTCACCTACGTCTTGAGCCCAAGTTTTACGTATAGCGTAGGCATCTGTGAAATTGAATAGGAAAATAGATTTTTTTAAATCGATATCTTTAAAAAAATGTTTTTATAATAGAAAAAGATATTTATGATAGAAATCTATTTCTGTTGATTACAGCATTTCTAACCATTAAATCAGAAAAAAGCCTAAATAAAAAGAGAAACTCACTTAAAAATACTTAATATTTTGCTTTGATTATTTGGTTTGGTTCTTTGAGGCACGAATAATAGGACATAATCTTGCTTTCTCTATTTATTCCTTGATAATCCCAAATGTTAGGCTCATATTAATTACAGAGTCAAAGTAATTATTACATTCATGTATTCGGTACGAATATGTTTGGGGCGAAAAGGATACATAGTACTTGAATGTAAGCTAATCTCTACTGTTCAAGGTTAATTTTGTTAGATGAGGTTATAGATTAAGGTCGTTTACCCACTAATTTACCACCCTATTTTTACCCAACGGCGAGTTACGATTTTGACTTGTATGAATTTTTATGTTCTCTCAATTGCGCGATTCACAGTCTGATTTACTTCACATCTTTCGCATTTTTCAATACAATAGAAAATATAACAAGTTATCTGACTTTCCAATTGATTTAATATGTCTGTAATAGCAGATAATAGTTGCATAAGTAGTTGCATATTTTGCTAAATAAATGCTTGCAAAATGTCTATATATTTTGCCGGCCACTGTCATTCAAAGAAGTAATTAGTTTTCCAATTCATACAGCGAACCTTCTACTAAGTTCAATTATATTAGAGCGGGGTTTATGTAACTGTATTCCATTGAAAACAAAACATTATGTACAAGACAATAGACACCACACTTGTAGGCATAGATTGTTTTTTTTTGGCGAGGTAATTAAAATGTTCGCTGGCAAAATGTTTGGGAAACCTCTGGTGTCAATTTTTTGTCTAAGTATCTACATTTCTAGTCTCTACATTTTATTTACGCATTTCTGACTAAGGCTCCTGATTTTCTTTTTGAAATATAATTTTTCCGATTGATTTTAATTTTATATCGATGTGCTTATACAAAAAAGTGTTACCTATATTCAGGTGCTATTTATATATCTACGTGACCTACTGTTATATATCTGTACTACCAGATAAATTGTGAAATCTGAATATCTACTGCTTTTTAGTGTTAAAGACCTAACTGAGGTATATTCCTAAGTTATAAGTATGCTAACGCTAACATGATAAACACGAACCACCTTAAAGAGCTAGTACTCAATCATAAATCAAAATCACAGCCAATCGCCTGCTATTCGATCTTGGCAATGAAAAAGTGGGACAGACGTCGAAAAAATAAGATTAGTGAAGCCCTGTTACCGACTGATAATGATATTAAAATTAGGATTCATTACGAATCACGTTTTTGTATTTTCGGTGCTAATTTTATTATGTGTTTGTTGACTGACCTTAGACTAGCGTAATGCTGAATAGCGGTCACCGCGGCCTTTGCTATTTTTCGTCAAATTAAAAAGAAGGAAGCTATTTATACGATTTAATTTTACGAGTATAATATGCAACGTATATCGTATTATGCTATTAATGAGTACCTGTGCTGAGATTTATATTTCAACAATAATATTTAAAGAAAAATAAGCGTTATTACAAAGTAATATGGTCTGGGGAATATTGCACAAGCGCCTAATACTTATATTTAGCAATGCTCTACATAACAGTCTACAGTTATGCTCCAATAAAGAATTAGCAAAGTTCGACATTTAAAAGTGGTTTGTACTTGACATTTTTAAAGACATTAAAATTGTGTTATGTAAATCTATTAACACTATGTAAATACTATTGATACTTATGCATTCAAGAGAAAAATATTCTTGCGTTTGTATTTGATATATTGAAAATAATTATATCCTGTTTTTGTAATATTCAATAAGGTTATACCTAATGTTTAGTCACTATAAATGTATTAATATTAACAGTCATATATATTATTGCACGTTCTCAATAAATATTTGACGGATTTTATGCGATTTTTACTGTCACGTAAAAGGGTAAAGTGTATGGGGTAGAAAGAAAATTATGTGAAACCCCTGATAAGTTGTAATAGCAATCATTACGGTTGCGGTTACCGAGTGTATCAACTTTCTTGATTATATTTTTAGGGCCATTAAATGTCACTGTTATTAATACTAGTGTTAATCAATAACTATTAATAGTTCCTTACTTCAGTTTCCCTACTTCAGCAAGTTTTTAACCGACTCTTAAGCTTATTTAAAACAGTCTCAACTCAACTATGAACATAATTATCTGATTCGAATTAGTGCCACCGATCGTGACCTTCAAAAATAATTCTACAGATAATTTAAATATTTCTTTATAATAAACTCGTAATTTAAATGTTGCTGCGAAACATATTATAATTATTTCATCAAGTAGGTATATGTATAAAAGGTATTTTTTGTGTAACTTGCCGTAATTGCTGTAAGATATCTTGAAGGCGCTTATAGCTTTCACAGGGTAATTTACTGAATGTAATATATTTTTCCTTTGTAAATAGCAAAATCTTTACATAATATTGCCTACTTTCATGGTTATTGTGTTTAATTTCTAGCATGAACGATGTAGATAAGACATAGGTAAACTTTTATTTTAAACGGAAATGTTTTGAATAGAGACAGCTGTCTCGATATGACGATCGACGATAAAGTCAGTATTTAACTTTAATATTAGTAACATGAAACGTATAAGGCGTCAGCTGTAGTATTCCGGTGCATAAGACCGAGTAATTGGTGCGACACACGCCAGTGAATTAGTTCCGTGGCGCATCACGTAAAAAATATGCAAGCGCACGACGCGCTTGCTTCCCTTGGCTAAGTTTACCGTAGAACGTATGGTCTCTTTTTTTATTTAAAAAACAAAAGAGTCTCAGCGAGCATACAAGGAATATTTATTTACATTTTTGGAATTAAATAGAATAATGGTTGAGTTAAATAGACTACAAATAGGAACCTATCACAAAAATGAATATGGTATGAAGAACACTCCTTATAAGTAGTGCTTAATTAGCCAATTTTATAGATCTAATTTATGCTGTAATAGATTTTTTTGTTGGACTTAAGAAACCGAAAACGATGAAGTTAGTTTTGGATCGGATTCAGGGTTTCATTGTCCGAAAAATTGTTTTACAGGTAATTTTAGACGATATTAAAATACGTAGCAGTGAAGGCATCTTTCCTTCTCAATAAGAATTTCTTACGTAAACAGTTACAACTGATTTGATTGATTGACTTTGATTAATTGAGTTGATTGATTGAGTGAGGAGTACTTTTATTCTTGCACTCTTGAAGGAAGAAACGAAAGAATAAGGGCGACATACCTGAAATGTTCTTTTAAGTTAG
>LGAG01000122.1:751071-762316 GCA_001278395.1 Lerema accius
AAAATGTTTATGTTACCGGCAATGTGTAAAATGCAGGTGTTGAATACAATGCCTAGGCAATGTATAGAATGCCGGGGGCGTTTGGGCAATGTATGAAATATTACGAATATGATTGCCCGTTTCATACTTTGCCTAGGCAATGTGTACAATCCCTAGTGATTGTATAGAATGCCAGTTGGTCCATCGGCAATGTGTGAATTAGAACAATTTCTACTTTTATTTATGTAGTTTTAGGGAAGTAACTTGTCAAGTTTTATATAGAGTCGTATTGGGGCGGCTCAGAATATTATGACCCAAGTAGGCTGACACAATTTTTAATTTTATTTTCGGATTTCCGACAACTTTTACTGTACCCTGGGCTGTTTTGATTACTTATACGTTTGACATTGGCTTTGTGTTTGGATTTGATTAGATTGCACTACGTATGTCGACTTTTGTTTTATCCCTGGACTATTTTGATTGCTTTTACGTTGAAAGTGCTAGTAGCTCCCCAGGCCCCCATATAGGGGTTTAAGTTTAAGAAAGTCACAGTGTCGAAAAAGATATTTGGTTTGGTTAGGTTCGTTAGGTCGCTGGTTTAATTCAAGAAAAAGTAGGGACCCCGCATGAGCGGGGTCCCGTCGACATCTGTGACAGGTAATTCTGATTAGAATAAAATTGTTCATTATAATTCTTTTTTTTTTCTCCAAAAACCATGACCACGAAACCCATATTGAGTTAAACTAAAATTTTTTTGCAGCATAATGAAAGCAACTAAAATAGTCGAAACGCGGTCTCCCTCAGGGGAGGGCCGCCATCACCTTCCCGCTCATCTCTCCCCTTACTTACATACGCTTACTTTACCTACGCTTGCCTTTTACACACATTGCCGACTGCGCGATCGGCATTGTATAGATTGCCTAGGCAAAGTATGAAATGATTATTATTTCATACATTACCTGAACGTTTTTGGCATTCTATACATTGCCTAGGCATTGTATACAATACCCGATTATACACATTGCCGGTAACATTTATAAACTAATCTTAGGAACAGGTTACTTCGCGCTTAATTGAAATATCTATGACAGGTATATTTATTTCTACCACTATTAAACTTCCTAATACCCCAAGGTACAATCCGGGGCTCTTTAATAAGGTGGGCAGTCAGTATAATTAAATTCGACAGCAGTAGCTTTAGAATCTCTTAAATTAAGTCATTGTTGAATTAATTTCCCTTCAGTATGTAAGTATCCTAGTTTTTCTTCATTCAATGTACTAAAACACACACATTTAAAGTCTTAATTTATCCTAAAAATTGTACTTACATATGCACAATCTAATGTTTTAACAGCACTGTTTCACCTATGTATCTGGCCACAAAATGTAATAATATCTGGACATGAATAATTTTGTCAGACACAAAATAATTAACACTAATATAAAGAAAACATTACATTGTCCTAAAATAGTAAATGCATTAAGGTAGTTCAGATCACACAATACTCTATTGTGTACCTGGATTGTAGTATTTAATTTTACCTACATTACAACCTTACATAACAGTAACACACATAATATAGATTGTAACTAAGAAACTGAGTAGCTTTAATCTAAAGTCTTAAACTAGGTTTTCAGTAACTTAAGTAGCTAAATAAATAAAATAAACAAAAAAAATGCATGTATCAGTCTTTACCACCAGAGGCTCTTAAACACTTATTTATATTATATTAACAACCATACTCTGTTATGCTAGCATCCACAAAATTAAATCTTGTCAGTTACAGGTTTGACTAGAAAATCAGATATACCTAAATAGGATTTGCATGATTTAAATCTATGGCGGATTATGTAAATTGAGATGCTTCTAATTTTAATGTTAATGATTTCAATGGCGTTTTTGGAACCTCCATATGGCTCACTCTTAGATGGCGGGATAGATCACTGGCTCTAAAAAATCCTCGGGAACAATGCTGACAAATATATGGCGTGTGGTTTGTATGTTGCTTCAAAAGATGGAACTCAAGCATTGTGGCTGTAGGAAAGGTTTTTGTGCATTCTCCAACAGAGCACTTAAATTTATCTGAATTTTCATGCTTGAACAACATATGATGAGCCAAACATCTTTTTAAGGAGAAAGCAGCATTACATATTTCACATACAAATGGTTTTTCACCTGTATGTTTTCTCATATGCACCTCTAAATTGGAGAAAGTCTTTAAACATACAGTGCATTGCCCTGACTTTTCCGAGTGTACTCTTTTAATGTGATTCCTTAGATTTCCTTTTACATTAAAAGCCATACCACATATTGTGCAAAAATTCTGCTTGTCTTTTGTGTGAAGGTTTACATGCACATTAAGAGCTGTTCGAGATTTCAACAATTTAGGACATAAGTGGCATTGAAAGTTTCTTTCCTCTGTGTGAACACTCTGGTGTTTTCTGACAAGATTCCTATCAGCAAACTTTCTTCCACATATGGGGCAGGGATATGGTTTCTCTCCTGTGTGTGTACGCCTATGTCTAATAATAGAGGCTATCTGTCTGAACTTTTTAGGGCAATACTGACAGACATAAGGTCTTTCACCTGTATGCACCCTTAGATGAGTTATTATATCATTCTTCCTGTAAAAACTATTCCCACAGATTTCGCATATAAACTTGCGTTCTCGTTTAGAGTGGTGGGTTTCAACATGTCTTTTCATGGCTCCTCTTGTACGAAATCTAGCATTGCACGCTTCACATGGAAATGGCTTTTCACCAGTGTGAACACGTATGTGGGTCTCTAGAGCTGAGGGACTTGTAGCCACAAGTCCACAGATTATACACTGCAATGAACCTGTTTTATTCCTGTTATTGCTTGCTGCTTTACGCCGGCGTCTTTTTTGTATTTTAGTTTGAGAATCGCAAGATATAATAGTATCTTCGTTAGATTGTTGTGTTGAATTACCCAATACGCTACTTTCTTCATAGTCATTGGAGTCAGATCCATTATCCTCAACGATTTTTATATCAGCTTCATCGTTAAAGAACTCGTTTTGTGATTTCTGTACACTTCTTAAAGCTTTATCGGACGCCGCACATTTCAGTACAAAAGCGTAACATGCTGAAAGTTCCTTCACACAACTAGTACATATGTGACTAGGGAGACCGTCATTTTCAGATATCACCACATCAATGAGACGAGTAATTTTTGTGCAATATTGAATATCGTCCTTTTCTCTGCTGAAAACTGAGACAGTACCATTTCCAGAGAGACAGATCCGACATAAAAAAGGATCCATTTGTCAAATTTATTGTTTTGTTATTGAACTGTACGCTAAAAACTGGATTACAACTTTCGCCGGGTAACAACAATTATCAACGATGAAAATCACTATCGTACGTAGAATTTTTATTATAAAGATATTGAATACAACGACAGTAATCTCATAAGCTAAAGTCAGAAAAGAGTGGTATTACTTAAAAGTGTAGAATCAGAAATTAGAAATCAAAATAATCTAGCCGAAATTGCTTTGCTTTCATTTTATTTTCATTCATTTGATTCTTATCATTGTCAAGATAATGATAATGTCAAAGTCAATGGTCAAATGTCAATAAAATTGTATGTCGTTGTCATTCGAACTTTCTTGTCTGTGACATAGACATAGATCAAAGCATAGATCAAAGTAATGTATAAGGTCTGTGAACACTGAATAATCACGTTTAAAGGTTACAGCACACTATCACGACACCACAACAGCACAGCAACAGCACGGCATTTAGTTTGTTATTCAAATTTGAGCATAAGAACGTGTGTCGTAAAATATATTTGACAATGTTAATATGAAAACGGCTACGGTACAACTTATCTAGCAGCCCGCGCGCTGCAAGCGAGCCAATTGCATGCATACGGCGCGCTGACACCGAGTCACCAGCGAAACAACGTCGATGTACCGTTCGCGTGTCATAAGTTTGTTCAATCACAAATGCCATTAAAAAATTGTGTGTATGGTGACAGCAAGCGTCCGGCGCGCGGGCTGCGAGCTTGCACCTCGCGGTCGGCGCGCGGCCTGCGAACTTGTACCTTGCTGACGCCGCGAAAATAGCACGCTGGCGACTTGCCGTACCCTAAATTCGAGCCGATGCCGTGCTGTTGCGGTGCCGTGATAGTCGGCTATGACCTTAAAGGACTCGCAACCATAGATCAGAGTTGCTCGCATCCATTAAGTTGTACTACCTAGTTTGTGGTCATGGCCGACTATCACCTTACCATATAACTTTTTTAGTCAGTACAATATTATTTTAGGTAATACTTTTTTTGCTACTAATACCTCCTCTACTAGAAATCCAAAGTGTGATCCTATACTTCACGAGTTATGTCACGTCACAACTGAGACCCGCAGATTAATAATGTATGTTACAAATTCCAATGTAAAAAACTCTAAATAACATCTTATCTGTGTTTAGTCACCTCACCTGTCAACTGTCAATTGAGACGAATGATCACGAATGACAAAAGTACCGTAAACAAAATGTTGTTATTCTGTTCTGTTCTGTTCTATGTTTTTCGTTATTCTGTTAATATTTACCATGAGGAATAAGACTTAATTTTGTTTTATTTATTCATATTTTTAATTCAAATTGGCGTTCAATCTGATCATATTTAAATCAAGAAATTATGAATGTATGCCGGTTATGTTTTGAGAATACAGGAACAATTGATATATTTGATAATGCTCAAGAAATTTCATTATGTTCAAAAGTAATGTATTGTTGTGCAAATATTCGTATTCACCACGAAGATGGACTTCCAGATCGGGTTTGCAGCATATGTGAGATGGAATTATCATTGGCATACCAATTTGTGCTCAAATGTGAGGCAGCAGATCAAAAATTGCGTTCACTTAATACTGAGTTAAAACTTGAAGAAGTTATAAAAATAGAGTCCGAAGTTGAAGAAGACCATCAATTCAATATCGAAAACGGTGATACTGACGAACCATATACAGAAATAGAGCAATATGATAACTTTTCAACAAACAATCCAGTCACCATTCCGAATATTTCAAAAGTTAAAAACAAAAAGAAACAGCAAAAAGTAGGTGGTAAGCAAAAATGCAAAGAATGTGGGAGACTATGCAATAGTCAATCCACTCTTATTGTACATATGCGAACACATTCTGATGAAAGGCCATTTTCCTGTCAATCCTGTGATAAGCGTTACAAAGATCCTGGTGGTCTTAAAAGACACATTGAAAGAAACCATACTCAGAATAGAAAACGAGATGTGATATGCGAGTTTTGTGGGAAAGCTTTTTATTCCTATGCTGAAGTTAAAATACATAAGAGAACACATACTGGTGAAACTCCTTATGCTTGCTCTCTTTGCCCATCCAAGTTCACACAAATTGGTCCATTATTAAGACATCAATTACGACACACTGGTGAAAAAGCCTACAGTTGTCTAAATTGCAAGAAAACCTTTCCTACAAAGGAAGAATTGAAAAAGCACCAAATATCTCACTCTAGTGAGAAAAACTTTATTTGCAATACTTGCAATGTCCGCTTTAAGTACAAAGATAGTTTAAGAAAGCATCTTTTACAGCACAACGGAGCTAATAACTTTGTATGTGATTATTGTGGCCGGGCATTTAAAGCAAAAGGCAATTTGAAAGTTCATATAAATCATATTCATTCTGGTAAATCAGGAACTTGTAATATTTGTACCAAACATGTGTCTAATTTGGAGGTTCATATGTGGAAACATGATGGTAAAAGACCGCTACAATGTCATGTGTGTTCTAGTAGCTTCTATGCAAAGAAGGCTTTGAGTCTACACATAAATTTAAAACACAAATATAAAGATAAATTCAAATGCAGTGCAGATGGTTGCACAAGTACCTTCCCTACTCAGTTAATGTTAAAATATCATGTATCTAAATTCCATGGATCTAGCATACCATTTTCTTGTGATACATGTTCTAGAAGATTTTATAGAAGAAGTGATGTTACTAGACATAAACAACATTGTCATAAAAAGGTCCTTGCTATAAACTAAATTTTATGTTACTACTTAAAAAACATGGTCAATAATTTCCATGAATATAATATTGGTATCATCAACCATTACTAAAAAATGTAAAAGTTATTTGTAGACCATTTTAGTTCAAAGTTTGTTTTAATTTTGGTGGTACATGATGATTTATAAAGTTAATGTCGTGTAACTTTGTAATTTACAAGAGTATAGCAAAATAAAACAATTTGTGGGTGAACTGGTATTTCATTTTACTAATGTAATAGTTACATACATCTGTCATCAACACAATATCTCCTGTATTTGTATAAAATAATTTTATAACATTTAAACACGTTGAATACTAACAATTCCATTATTTACATTATAATCATAAAATATATGTAATTATGTAAATAAAAATAATAAATTGCACATGTTACAATCAAACTTTGATCCAGTCAAAAATTGGCATACCTATATATTGATTGCGATACATAAACATTTAATAAAACTAAATAAAAATAAAATTCATGGTAATGACAATGTTGCTAAACTTTATAAATTATGCAATCAGTCAACAATTATACCTAGTCACTCGACACAGCCTGCTGTGGACTATGCGCGCTTTGGGAATTGCTATGTGATACACCTATGTTCATTAAATTAAGTATTTATTATTAAAAGATAGAGGTCAATTTAAAAGTTGTATTTTATGTATTCTCTGAAAAACAATGCAATAGATTTTACTGCACCTATCTTCATAGAGGAGAGTTTTGGAAAACTGACTCGTATTGTTGGGACGAGTGAGGACATTTTAAGACGCATACTGTTATATTTTAAGGGAAGTAAAAATATTTTAAATAGTGAATTTATTGTATACAATATTTTTAAGAAGCATTTGGATTCAATGAAAATAAGTGATCGACAATAAGCAACAACTCAACTTATACCTATCAGTCCTCTTCAGACGAGTCGTTTTTCACTGAGTCCTAGTGATAGAAAAGTATATAACAGAAATTAGATTAGACTCTTATGAAAAACAACCATAATCTGTGGAGGTGTGATTAAAGCTTGTGAACGCTATGAAACGTGGAAGTAGGTATTTTTAACTACAATATTGAATTAACATTTCTTCATAAAAAGATTTCATACGCATTTACTGTTTCCACGATTCAATTGCGTCCACGGGGCACACGCACAAAGTCAGAAGCATTCGTCGTTAGGCCGTCCTCCCACAATATAAGCTCTGCTACTTATTACCCGGTGTTCCTCTTACGTTCAAATTATATACATCTACATCTAGCTAAGTTAGCACTAACGACTAACTCGAAATAAAGTAATGTTGCAAATTAGCACCAGAGAAATTTAGGACACAGCGATTGTACATTTAACTAGTGCTGCGTGCGCCGTCAACACGCTAAATGGTCAATGATTCTGACTGAATCGAAAATAACTAGAATAACCTTTCTGGCCCTTTCTGATTCACGGGTACCTAATTACTGTAATAAATATCGATTGATTCCTCAGTCAAATAACTTATCTCTTTGTATATAAAAATCTAGGGTCCTAATATAGCGCGTTTTTTACTAAAACCCTAAACAGCTGAAAAAATTTGAGTAATTTTTTGTGGTGTATTTGAAATGGTTAGGACTACAATTATTATTGGTCCCGTTAGCCGTTAGGTGGTGCTGTTGTCGAGATACTTCTGGAAGCCACCTAAACTATAAATATCTCTTAAAGGTTGACGATAATTTAAAGTCTGAAACACTAGATGTAGGGAAATAGAGGATCAATCAAGGAGGAGAGATGAAATATGTTTTGAACTTCTGTCCGGTCTTATAGTTGTATGAAAACGCGAAAAAGAGAATATTAAAGGATACTAAGAATATGTCACTCATTATATAATTTAACCCAATTTACTATACTTATCTTAAACTCAGTACCCGTGAACCATACTAGCTTAGAAAAAGGGTTGAAAAAACAGAAGGTTTTCATAAGCTCAGGGCCATTAAACTTTTGTTTTCCTTAACTAAGTTACTCCCGACGCGACAGACCATAGTAATATTTTGTACTTTATGCATCGGTAATTGACAAATGTAGATTTAAAAGATAGGCTAAACGTGCGGTTTTATTCATAATTTAGTGAAGGATGGATGATCGATTTGACCCGCTAAGCCACCCGAAGATCACGAATCGAAAAACATATATTTTTATATATAACAGAATTAAGCTATCTAAAGGTAGTATCGTATGACTTGTGGCCCTTATGTGGCTATGCGTGGTCGAGAATTAAATTTTACACTACAAGTGCCTACGAATCATTCAAAATGTCGATTCACTTTGCTGATCCGATTCGTGGATTGAATGACGTAAGCACTAATATTTCGTAATTTACAATCTTACTCTAAACGCATACAAGTCGATGGAGACAAATGCAAAGTAAAGGAAGAAGCTCTTACCGCGAAACCCTATTGACCTATCAGGCGTTACATGAAAATGAGCCTTATTTGTATTACTTTAAGGACAGGTTTTCCCAGCGCTGAATTTAATGGTGCTGTACACGATTTGAATGTATCAAAACTTAAAATGTTAGCGGTTTCAATAACTTATGTATCTTTTACGAAGGTCTTCGATAATCGAGCTATAGTAATTTTTTTA
Source organism: Lerema accius (assembly GCA_001278395.1). NCBI lineage: Eukaryota > Metazoa > Arthropoda > Insecta > Lepidoptera > Hesperiidae > Lerema > Lerema accius. Next base: position 759,707 of record LGAG01000122.1, read on the forward strand.
TAGGTTTTATAATATTTATTGATATGCAAATACGCAGTCAGTACGTATCTACGTGTTCAATCTATTATTGGCAGTAAAAGATAGATAGGTTAAAGAAAATATTAATTTGATAGATTCATACCTACATTACATACAAATTATTACCACATTATGTATTACAAAAAACTAGTTACCAATATATAATAAAGAAACTTGATTATAATAATGTCTGTTGAGTCTGTCTGTCTATTTATGTAATTAATACGAGAAATCAACCGGACGGATTTTAATACAAACTGGCATATCTACATTATGACAACACAAACAGTAGTCTCTGTGTTTTATTTCGCGAAACAAGTGATGAATTTTTCTAACATTAATATGAAAATTCTATTAAGGAAAATAATGATTTAACGATTTATTATTTAAAGCTTTATACGTAAATAAAATAATTTTTAATGTCAATAAAATTAGAAGGTTGGAAAGGGATAAAAAAATGATATCAAGAGAGTCCTTGCAAAATGGAGCAAGCAACAATTTCCACACAAAAAAAATTAATAATAACAAAATAAAAATGTATCTACTTATGAAATAATCACGTAAACCATAAATAATCATGGAGTGCCTTCCAACCTTGAAAATCATCAAATAGTACACCTCGAGAAAATGCTAAGATATTAATTTTAATTTATCATCAAAAAAGCACATCCATTTAACGTAATTCAGTGTAAAATAATTTAAAATAACATACAATGCCTATGTCTAACATAATTTTATAATTGTCAAAACTAACCATAATAAATTAAAAAGAGGTAAAAAATAGCTAACAAAATCGCATTTATCATCGTGGCCCAACATTTTAACAGGTACCTTTACATATTCGACCGGTCACGATCATTCGAAATCAGTAATCGTAAGTACCCGTTACAATTAACAAAACCTGCCCTTAACCGCGTGGATTCGGTCTTCGGCATCGCTCATATCCTTAAAATTAGTCATAGGTTAAATAAATAGATAGGTTACAGATTTAAGGGCACTAGAGTTATAGTGACGTTTGTCAAGACAATGGAATATTTCGAAGTGTTAGTGTCGTAGGATAGTAAAATAAATATAAATTCTTCATCTTACATACATACAAGTCAACAATAAATAAAATAGTAAAACGTGAAGTTCTATCCGAACTTATTTAATACGCTACCTATTCTCTAGTTATTTGTATACAGAAAACTGTATAATTGGAATTTATATTCAATAATTTGTTCTATACAAGTAGCTATTATACAATAATATAGCGATTTTCGCCCACCGTTGGGCAACTTCACAATGAAATGGTCAAGGCCTTTGAGAGAATCTAGAAAGTTCTCTATACTTTATGGCATTATCAATTTCGTTCACAGTAATTTAGGTGATAGATACTAATACAGTTTTAAATACGATTTTCAATCACGACTGTTTTAATCGAAATCTGTGAAACGGAAGACTTGAGATTTATAAGATTATGAGATAGTGGTACACATACTCATACTTTTTTTACACTCCGTATTTTTGCCTAGTAAATCTATGAAAGTCAAAATAAAAAAAACGCTTTGAAAATATGGACACCTTGATTAAACAAATGTGATATATAGGATAAAAATCTAGTGTATCTTAGTTGAATACATCCGTCTGAGCTAACTTCAAAGTTAGTAAGTCAAGCACCATAATATACAGTAAATAAAATATAATAACTAAATAGTGTGATATTATTGCAGCACTGCTTTACACACGTATTTTTTGTACAACAAATATACACCAAAATGGGCTAAGCTTTGTTTAAATACAACATAATGTATGTTTGCATCGATGTCATTTCTATAATTTTTGACTTGCAAGGTCTTGGTGACTTAGATGCTTCAATTTTTATTTGGGACGTTCATTTAGTAGGTATTTAAAGTACTTGTCATACTTTAGAAGCATTTCGAAGTGTATCAGGATGCGCCGTCAATTCGAAGTCAAAATTTCTTCAATTACCATGTGGTAACATTGCGCCGTCAACATAAAAACGATGCCTGTCTGAAAATAACGATATTAACGATGAGTTTATTTCTACAGAAACAGGTGTTTTCGTTGTAAAATATTTAAGAAAATTTGACGGGACTTTCACTGGCGAATAGCTGATGTAATAAGGAGTAACTTAGGCTACTTTTTTTTTACTTTCGTCTCGGCATAGGTTTAGCGAAACGAAGCGAGGGCGGGTCCACTAGTCAAATATATATGTTATAGTCAAAGGCCGATATGCAGTCTCTTCTCGGAATGCCTGATTTATCCTAGGTTTGACCAACGCCTACGGGCCAACCCCAACCCGATTTCATTAAATTGAGTTTTGACGTTTGTCTGATCAAATTAGTTTATCCTAGGTTTGACCAAAATACGTCAGTCAACGGTCGAAAAATTTCATTTGTGTGGGCTTTGACTAAGGCTTAAAGTTAGAGCTGAGGATTGACTAGTCAAACCTAGGAGTGCCGGGACTTCGAGGTTTGACTATAACATATAAACAAACAAACAAACAAATTACCTCAGTTAATAGCCTGCTCCGTCATCTGCAAGCACAGCGCGTCCAGACTGGAGTAGTCGTCGGCGGAGGGCGGCGGC
>LGAG01000122.1:767624-785447 GCA_001278395.1 Lerema accius
ATAACAAATCAATAAATCCAGATATAATATTATTATATTAAGTACATGAATATTTTCTGCCTGTGTTAAAACAACATAAGTTGTTTTCTTATTTAAAATAGAAGGAAAGTCAAAATTAGTAGATTACATCAACCACACCTTTTACTTAGTAGTGTTACAAATTGGTTATAGCTGTAGTGTTTGTGTACATTATATTTTCTGTGCATAGATATAAATATATAGATAACCAAGACGTATGTGGCAACAGCTCAAGATAAGTAACACAATTGTGTAACCAAATTTTATCACAATCTTTTATTGCAACAAAGCTTTGGCTATCGGTAATTACCAGAATTAATTGTCCGTTTGATTGACATCAATAATTTTGTGGTGAACTGTTGTCTTGACAACTTGTCAAGAAGATAAATACCCAGTAGTAATACAAAGATATTTTTTGTATAAATCAGACTAATATTATCCAATAACACTAATATATATTTTATAAGAAACATTGTTCATCATCATTTGCGCTATTTAATAAATTTAAATAACAGTTCCTATTTACAAGAACTTAGTATGCAACTAGTCATAATAATGTACTTAAGAGAATTTTGATAATAACAATGAGAAAAGAAAATAGCAGCTTTAAATTTTGAAAAATGTAAGTCAGTAAGGGATGATGCAATTTGAAACGATAAAACTGCTTTTGATTATCTTCAAAAATAACAAATTTTAATTCTAAGCCCTTCAGCAATGTATATATATAATAGCTTGAAATGAGAAAAGATGATAAAATTATGTGATAATCAAGATTAATCAATGCACTTCATCATTACTACGAAAGACATGATAATGATTATTTTCTATTATTTTTTTATTGACTTACCCTCCTCTTCGTCGTCTTCGGCGCGCGCCGCGAGTAAAGTCGCGAGTAGGGCCTCATCATTTGCGTCTCGCTCCAGCCGTTCGTCTTCAACATGATTCTGCAAAGCAGCTTCCACGGCGCGCTGCACCAGCCTCAACCCTGGCCATGGCACTCGCCTCGCCAAAGCACAAGCCACCACAGTCCGCTCACACGTGCCCCACTGTTCGAAGATCCCGGCCACACCCCCCAGCTGCTCGTAAAACGTGCCGTTCATCTCGCTAACACCATATCAATACCAGGACTTCAGATTTGTTTGGGTACTACACGTCAAATGTATGACAGCTGATTTCTGTGAGCCTACGACGCTGATGTTCGCGAGTCCGGTAGCGGGCTCGTGGCGGCGGCGGCGGAAGACTCCACTGACGTGTCAAAGGCTCGATATTTGCATCAAATTTGCAGGTAGAATAAAAACAACATTTATTTTAATTCGACGAGCAGTCAAATTATCAAATTCCAAAATGGCCGACCACAGACTACTGAATATTATATGGGGGACCGAGGAAGTAGGTAATAAATGTTAACGATAAAATAGAAAGAAAACTAAAATATTTTAAGGAAAATTTTAATATTCATGAATGTTAATAAAATGTAAATTGGTCGTATTTTTACTACAGTGAATAAAATGTAAGTTTTTAGTCTTCATAGTAGATGGCGTTGATTACAATTTAATTAAGTAATTATTATAACTGGTTAGTCAAATATTTTTTTAATGGTTAGTATAAATTAATTTATAAAATAAATCCTGTTTTTATTTTACAATAAAATTTACAATTTATTTAATTTGAAAATGCAATAAATCTTTGACAGCTATTCGACGCTAGATGGCAGTATTAAGAGTTTACTTCATTGGTTCAATGTGTAAATTATTATGAAAGCTAGTAAGTATGTACATATAAAAACTGTGTGCAACTTAAATAATAGTTTAGATTTCAGAATAGGGTTAATTTCCCCATTGAGTAATTTACCTAAAAATGTTAGGAAGGGAATAGTAAATAACTATAATGCATGGAACCGAAAACAGAGTTTTTTATTAAAGTTTTGCGATTGACAAAACATTTCTGCTACTTCTGCTAGGTTGCACAATAAAGATAGTGCTCTTAAGGATTAGTCCCAAACTAAAGCACAACGGTCATTGTAAGGAGCTGAGGTGGTCTCGTTGTACAATGCTTTAAGCTGATAGGGTAAGTATTGAAATATTTGAATATTTTTTAAACGTCTGCCACCCAGTTTATTCGTGCAATGGTACTTGCACAGACAGATTACTCAATTTTGGATGACAATAATAAGTGACTGAATTCTACTGAAAATACTCATGAAGCTTTATTGTAAGTTAATTATCATGATTAATACGCATTAGTACCTACAGGCTATTAAATTTAATAAAAAACAGTAACAGTAAATACCTATTTCTAGAAATTTTATATGTGGTAGGATAAACTAAGTAGGTACCTATTATTCCACCCTAACCCCCCACAATTTTAATCCTAAGCACGAGTACTAGTTATCTAAAGTCAACACTTAGTTTCAGCTATTTTGATATCGAAAGTAATCAATCTCAGGTCTTCGCTATTATCAGCGCTCCGTAAAATCCAGGCGCGCTTATGGCGGGCTTATTATTTTACTGCGTCATAAATTACAAGCTTACAGACTTACAATGCTTTACAGCGTTCGTCGATTTCCAGCGTGGCTGTCTGGAGAACCGAGTGATCTTAAACTTAAAACAGACCCTATCTGGTGTAATCCGGATTTTCTGTGTACATCATAATAACTTTTATTAAATCCTAAGCAATAACGGGTATAACATGTATTAACATAATTCTTTAATCACTGATGAAACTGACAGATGTTACCGCGGTAACATTGTTATACCTGAGTAGTTAATTTTTGCAGCTGTTACACACTGATACCTAGGTATATTGAGTAAGTAGGTACATACACTCGTTTCTTATGTACCTAAGTACTAAATGTTAGGTAGCTACTTTCAAAAAAATAACAAGATGTCAAAAAGATCGATGCACTGTTATGTTTGACCGTGCCTGTTACAATAATGAAATTAATCCAATGATGGGGGTACCCAAATAAGAAAGAATATTTGGTTTCTGCTTTCTGTTACTTATAGACATTAAGGAGGAAAGGATTGTTTCTAGTTAAGTATTAATAAAAAATGTCTAAGTACTTCAAACATAGTGGCAAGGCCTTACATTTTAGGTAGGTACCTACTTAAGTAGGTTTGAGATAATTTTTCTTTTATTAAGAGAAACCATTTAAGACCAATAGCGTCTGAAAATGATGCTTTATAACAAATTAAGACAATAGGGTTGTTTTGTTGCTGGAGAAAGTGAAATTCGCAAGAAATGGGTCGATTGTACCACGGGATTGTAGTAACGGTTCAACCCTTTGTATAAATTGCGAAAATGGGAACAATACAGGATGAAATTATACAATTTGCATGTTCTTCGTTCTTGAAGACAATTGAGTAGATCGAAACCTTTTGAAATAGACGCATACAAAGTCAACCCAATTTCATGGTCCCGGGGGAACTTTTCGATTGTTTGGACAATATGGGTATATCGTTTTATCTTTAGGTAAATTTAAAATCCAGTGTAATTTGTATAAATTGACTTGAATTTGACTAGCAGTTTTCCTAGTCCCCATTCTAAGTCTATTCGTTATATAGGTATTCATATTTTCTAAAATTTGTCCAACATCGTAAGATATTTTTTTTTAGATTTATGTATGCGATTTGTTGTGATAGTTTATCACCAGACAATATGATAGATAACAATTGTTATATCAAATGACGTTGGTATATTTAATTAACAATTTATAAATTTATTTCTAAAAGCTATTTCGTAGTAGGTACCTTACCCTTTAACGGTACAGACGGCCATTTTGTCCCGTTGACATTTAAAGATCGATTGATTTGACCGTCCTTAGATACGAATTTAAAATCTACTTGTGCCTACACCGTCAATGTGTATCGAATAATAATAGGAAAGTAGATTTTGTATGTATAACAGTTGTTTTTATTATAAAATAGTTAACATCTTATTATAAGCAAAATCCTTACTAAGCGGGTAATTTATTATCAACGACAGCTGAAACAAAACCTACCAAATCGGTAAGTAAAGCAATTGAAAATATAAACCTAAGTTTTTACACCGCAGTTCGGTTTTAGTCCTGGAATACCTATTACATACTTATTAATACTTAAATAAACATAAATAACCTTAAAACATAAATTTCCTTGCAATTTTTAGAAGATTGTATGTAAACGCCGATTATTTATTTGTTGCTGCCTAATTATTTCTTCAAAGTAAATTTTTTCAACAATTTCTACTACTAATAATTAAAAGCGAGAAGGAAATGACAAATTTTCACGCATTTATGCACTTTTATAATCCGAATAACATAATTGCATGTCCAGTGTGCATTTACAAAGCGCATCGTAGCGTTAACAGGGAAGCAACTGTCGCGTCTTTATTTGCGTATTGTGTGCAACTTCCGGGCGATATTTTGTATCTTAATGTCCAGTTCGGTGGTCGATATTATCCATGTGGCAGCAAAGGGTTAAAAATCCTAAATCAGCTTTCAGTGAGACAGGTTTATCTTAAAGAGACAGTTGAATATCTTATGTATCCAGACAGACAGACAAAAGTCTGTCGTTATCTTTGTGCTATTTAAAATAATGAGTACAATTTCTAGTTGTACTCATTATTTATCTTATGTTTAACATTTAAAATAATATGGTTATTAATTCTAAGAACTTTAAAGCACGGTAAATGCAGTATGAAAAGTCTGCATTTTTTATTATACTTTGACGTTTACTTACGAGAAGATGAGGAAAGATTTAAATTAATAATCCTGTAATGACAAATCCTTTCTATTGTCCTTAATAGTATTGTTTGAAGCGCGGGAGGGTCCAGCAGGCTAGAAGCTTTGCAAGGATTATACGGTACAAGTGAGAAAGCTTCATGCAAATAGAGAATTTTGTGATCTAACAGTAGTACAGCTTTTAGGACAGATCCTGAAGCAGAAATGCATTACCTACATTTTAAAATTAATGAATATCTAAAGGACTCTTTAACTGGATAGAGAGAGCTGTAATACTAAAGATAATATGTATTTTAAAAAATATGGCTGGACGGAATATATGTGAGGTCTCTTTGCCTTCCCCTCATAGTACATTACATTATATACCTCGTTTTTTTCGTCGTGACATAAAAGGTAAACAATCTTGGCAGTACTTTTATTCATTTCATTAATTTAAAAAAATATTAAGTAGTGTAAAGAAATGTATTTTAACATTAAATTATTGTTTATTCTTTAATTTGTGTCTGTCTTATTTTTAAATCGATAATTACAATAAAAAGACACTGTAAGACTGTTTACCTTTTATGTCACGACGAAAATAATGAGGTATAGGTAGGTACTCCTAACGTAGTATTTCGTTTTGAATGTGTGAACAAAAAGACTTAGGTAGGTACAATTTTTGTCCCTTATTCATTTTTAGCAGTCAAGTTTTTGTTTTTGCATTAATTACTACCAGTTTGTTTTACATTAACTTTTCTATTAATAGTATAAAAACGTTTCATACACAATTAAAACATTGACTAAGACTGAAAATAAATGCTCAGTCGAGGATACAACTTCAATACGTATTTTTCCATTCAACCCTGCAGCGTTATATGGGTACAAATGTCCCATTATACGCGGAAGGGTTCCCAAATGACAGGCGCGTGGCTAACCGCTATGTGTGCAAAAAATGTGCAAGAAAATATAGCCCGTATTTATGTTGAAATAATATGTTTCAAACTTCGTATAACAGATCTATCGCAGCTGTATCCACAGATTTGAGATATGTTCCGTAATTTGACACCGCTTCACGCTATCACACGTTATTTAAAAAAATCTACCGGTGGAAGGTTTAAAATTATAGTGACCAACGTAAAAACATTTTTCAGAATATTTTCATAATTTCATACCGTTAGTTTTTTGAAATTCAGCTTATTATCACTATCATCGACAACATTATTAGGTACTTCGTCTTCTCTTGCAATTAAAATAAAAAATACCTATAAATCTATTTTGAAGATTTTACCTATAGATATCCACTATCTACACACGCAACAGTTACATTTCTAAAATTTTAAAAGAACAGTGTAAATATATCACATAATACAATATTATTTTGTCACATCGCAAAGACAATGCAGTCCCGTTAGGTTTTACCACAGGTAGCTGGTGCAACCCCTTCTTTACACCCTTCAATAAAGGACAATAGGATAGGCTCCGCCCTCACACTAGGCGATGACGACCACCGAGCATTTGTCACCCTCAATTGTATCTAAGACTCTTTAATAAACGCACGCTCCTTACTCCAAGATGGCGCTTTGGACTCCGTATTCAGAAGAAGCTCTAGATCTTACAAAAGTCACAGTTAAGAGAGAAAAAATTTCGCCTGTCCGAGATATAGTTCCTGAATATCATTATACACACAATTCAACGCCTTTGGAAGCTGTAAGACCGTATTATCCTTTATCTATGTATCCGGAACAAAGTGTACCAGTGTCGCAAATATCTCCAGACTCCCTCGGGCAAGCTTGGTCGCCATCATACAGAAAAAACGCGCAATCGCCAGAATCAATGGAATCATTTGAAGTCGACTCGTTATCAGATGACGTGGAATATCAAGCGTTTGAGAGAGACGCCTTAAGAGCAATGGCTGAGAAAAATGGTGGAGCATTACTAGGAAATAACCCTAGAATGCGGCGGGCGGTACAAACCACTCAGGCAGCAGACGATTCGTACAGGAAGCAGAGAGAAAGAAACAATTATGCAGCAAAGCAAAGTAGAGATAGGCGGAAGCTTCGTGAAGTTCGTCTCGCTTTCCAAGTTACTTTCCTAAAGAAAAAACTAGCGGATTTAAGAACCAGGCTTGAAGAGCGAACGTGTGTTCGTTGTAAATATCAATGAAATCATAGACATTGTGCTAAGTGTGACCCAGCCTTTATTTAATCCAAGTGTGAAGTGGGATTGTCCAAAATTGTAAATAAAATAATTTTGAACGTCGAATATAAATTATTGTAGCTGATATTCTAATTATTAGGTAATTAAGTTAGTATCTTAGTTAATTATTTGAAACTTTGTGCCATGCATAGATAATATACGAGTAAGTAGATGGATATCATTTATGACCTGTGAAATGTTACTTAATTCTCTCGGCGCTCAATAAATGAATTATTTTTTTGTAAACAATTTACGTAAACTTGTACCTAATCCTGATGTGTTGATAAACATGTTATTAAAGAAATAAAACATTTGAAAAATTATACTGCTTTGTTTTTCTTAAAATTGTGGAATTAGTATGCCAAATATTATGTACCAAATAGAAAATATTTAATTTCAATCATAAATATTTTTTATTCGCACATTAAACTTCATATCTATATGAACAAAGTATACCCCTACTAATATACGATTTTTCTCATGCAAGTTTTCTGTTCTCCTATTGGCTACAAATTATATGCGCCGGCGCATGTCACGCCCATTGCATTGAGTTGCGTTGCATCATATTCTGAAAGAAATTTAAAAATAACATAAAAAGTTGAAATCATAAAGTAAAATTTTATTATGCCCTACGCTCCTAAAATATTAAATTAAAACATTGCGTTTAAAATTATTATGTCACATAAATTAAGTCCATTTATTAAATATCGAGACTACAAGAGGTAATTAATTTAGTAATAGGTAGGTACGTCTCTCTTAAACAAAATCAAAGTTCAAAAATTCGAATATTTTTATGCGATGGAAGTACCTATTACAAATAAATTAACATTACCTAATTGGTAATCTGTTGCAATTGCTCGCAGTTAATGGATTATTATCTTGTACACAAATTATAGAGTAAGTAATCAGATAGTTACCAATGACATAATAACCTAGAAGCCGTGCGTATTGATAGTTAACGAACTATCTAACTTGCGTTCATTGCTTAATATTTGGGTAGGAATTAGTTTGATTTGAGGCTCGTTTCGGTAATCTAAAGTTAAGTGAGCTTTATTGAACAAATAGGAGTACTTCCTGAAACTTATTTAATCATCATTCATCAAATAAACATCCCTATTTTATGTTAGTTAGATGATGTTTATCTTACTATAAAATTAAGTGGAAAATAATCTACAATAGACCTACCTACTTTAATTAATAGTCACCGGTATAATATATGTACTTATATAAAAATGATATGGTAGGTAGGTACCTACTAGGTACATTTTGTCCAAGTTCTGTTGCTTTGTGTTATTTCATTTAATTATCGATCTAACTCGAAGCACGTGGCAAAAAGATAACATTATAATAGGTGAGATGTAAAAGATAAAGGGCTGCTGATGTTGTGGTTATACCATTGTATGTGTCACACATTTTTACCGGCTGACATGCGAACGAGACTGTTATCCTTTTCAGATAAACATTGATCCGCGAGGTACAAGATCTCAAGTAAGATATACGAAATTATTGCTAGAACTGTTCACCTGTTGATACTAATTTCGTGTCAGTACTATAAAGTAGAGTAAAAAATTTCAATAGCAATCACAGGTCCGGTTTAATTATTAACAAACTTATCTGGACGTGATGTTAAAATGTTACATAATTATGTTAAAATATGGATATTACTTATTTTTTATTCTTCTGAATAATTAACATCCACTGAGGTTTTAAGATTCCTTGGTATAGGTATTTATTAAGAATTTAAAATTGTTGTATTCACTTATATAGGGTCATTATGTATAGATAAATTAAATAAAATCAGAAGAGAAGCCATTCCCCATTATGTAACATGCGATCGATATTACATAACGCGTTGCAAGGGTTGCGTGGACCCCTGGTTTGCACCCTAGTTCTCGCACCCCTTGCAAAGAGCACGTGGGGTGGTTGATGAATTATACCCGAATTCATTAAGTGTGCGGTACAACTATTTGGTAGATGAAATAAATGTATTAAGACCTACCATCTACATCTACCATACCTACCTAATGGTAGATTTTCTTTATTTGAGTTAGGTATAAAGAATTCAAATAAATTAATAACAATTAAGTTTTAAATCAACTAAGTACCTAAGTGCTTACCTACTTCAAGTTTGTTGTAGGTATAAAACAAAATATTTCAAATATTACTTGATAATAATTTTGTTTTTCAAAATACTTAGAACCAAGTGTGATCTAAAATACTTCGGGCTCTCTTAATATTTTAATAAGTGCCTACGTAATATGACACTATTTTAAATCCATTAGCCATTTCGGTACCGTGTGTAAGATTTACCAACTTATCTTCATGAAGTGTCCCACGAAACTTCACTTTTAAGAAAGCAAACACAGGCAAACAAGACCGTTAGCTCTCCATCGGGTTCTTCGAAAATATTTGCATTGTAGAGACAAACAAAAGTAGACGGGTCCTATCTTAATCCGTGAAAGCCGGTTTCACAATTTGCATATTGTACAGTTAAGTTACCGTCAATGAAAGAAATATGGAATCAAAAATAAGCGGATTACATGATTCTCTTCTGTGAAAGCCTATTGATTTGTCACGGTCCTGGAAACAGTTGCATTGCATGAGACTTTAGCGACGCTTTACAAATCATGGAGATAAAAATAAATATTCTGTTGTATTTCTTTACACACGTACATAGGTACTACCTAGGTAGTAAGAACTACGAAACAGATAGCTAAAGTAACAACAATTATTTATGATAAATTATGTATAAAAATAATTGGATAGAGAAGTGTTAATTCAAGCGAACTAAATCACATAAAACTGTGGGTTATTGCCACATTATAAGTCAATCCAAATTGCTTCCAACTTTGAATTGCAATAGACCTATAATGTATAAAATACTCTTCTATTATAACACGAATTTACAGTACGACAATACCATACATTATCAGAGTTTTGCAGCCAATAACAATATCTATAAAAACTTTTATTCGTCAAATTATACTCCAATATAATATTATTTTCGGGTCTTATTTTCCATTCTAATGCAATACAACACCCATCTCTCATATCCTTACGAGGTCTTCATCTAACTGTATTAAAATAAATTGATCAATCAATATGACAGCGGTGGCTCAACCCTTCGAGATTGTCATTTGGGTAACAGTAACGGAATTTAAAGAATCACAGGGCGTGGATTCGGTCATTTGTATGGCGACTTTGCGGAAAGTTGCGAAGATTAATGAAGTGTGGATGCCACACAGACAGCAGGAAGTGGAAGTATTTGTGGCAAATAACCATTGAATGGACAAACTGTTTAGTAAAAACTTTAAGATCTGACTATTGAAACATTTGCTTATGCATCTGTATTGAGTATAACGGAACTGTGGGCAGTTAGATATCTTAATCAGCTGATATTTTATTTCTAGGGTTCCGTACCTAAAGAGTAGAAACGGAACCCTATTACCACAGTAAATTAGGTACTAAGCCTCCGCTGCCTGTCTGACTGTCTGTTACCAGGCTGTATCTCATAAACGGTGATAGCTAGAATTTTTTTACTCGATTTCAATAAACCGGTAAAAACTTGAATATTTTAAAAAAAGGAAGTATTTTTTATAAATGATGGTACGGAACCCATAATCCACGAGTCCAACTCGCACTAGGCTGGTTTATTTATTGACATTTTGTAACTTTATTTACCTAAGTAGTATAGGTAAGTAGGTACCTACCTACTTATTTTTTGAATGAGCGAGTAAGCATAAAAACCATATTTATTTATTGAGAGATAGTGCTGACTAAAAATCGCACTAACTTGGTATCCTAATCTCCTATAATTCTCTAGTGGTGTTTTATTGCCCGGTATTACGATCATAAACAGTAAAGGAATTACGATCGGGAAAGGATTGCAAATTTTAACTAAAATCTCCTTAAAGAGTTAGGGATTTACAAAGGATACACTGCGACTACCGCAGGCAGTATTTTTAATTTAAATGAAAAAAGCGTGCATTTGTTAATGTACCTACTTAGATCATATTTTTGCAAACACTAAACCACTTACGAAGCATTGAATTGTTGATAGGCTATGTATCTAAATATAAGAAACGATAAATATTACAGAGCTAAGAAAATTATTCTAAAATAAATCTAAATTTTAATTAGGTGATTTTATACCATTTAGCTTGAATGTAAAAATCATAATATTTAAAACTCAGTAGGTACCGACCCACCCTCTTTTTGAAAAAATATTAGGTACATCTCTATCAGACGCGGATACCTAAACGGTTGCCATAACTACTAAAAAATCCCAATATTTTTATAATTGTCTTACTAATCTTAGTAATCGGATAAACTCCAAGACCAGAATTTTCTACATCCATTTGCAAGTTAATTCCCGCTATTATTTTTAATCTGTAGCACAGACACGTGCCGCAGTTTTTACCTGAATATCTTTTGTCTATTGGTGTCATAAAGATTTGCGCAGAAGCTAGGTTCCGTAAGAAATTGCACCCGCATTATTTTAAAGAGATGGATTAAAGTTGCTCATCAATTTTTATTGCCATAGGCTGGTTAAGGGACATTTTATTTTGCCGTAGATTTTTTTAAGAAGCTTACCTATTTATCGGTACATAATTTTCATTTATAGGTTTACCTACGTAGACTTAAAGAAATTTTAATCCATAATTTACACCAGAATATTTTGCAGTTTTTGTACCTACCTACTATTAACTACTCTATTACGTAAACATTCCGACTGAAGTAACAGCTTATATACCTACCTAATTATATGCATGTAGGTAGGTATCTTTTTCGTACCTACTTTGTTTAAAAGTTAGTGAAACGAAAAAAATGTATACCTATAGTACCTATTCTCAATCCTTAATAAATGGAGTAGTAACATAGATAAGTTTACCTAAAAATTTAGCTGCCTGGCAATAAAATATTCAGAGGTACCTAATTGTTATTGTTAATTGCTATTAGGTACTATTACTGTAGGCACATTTCACAAGCAAAATAATGTAATATAACGTAATTATACATTAAAATTACGATCACAATAAACAAATTAAGAAATTATGTGATGGTACCTATTGTAGCATATCTAATGCGAATGTGATAACATGTTAATTACCAAGCAACCGGGATTAAAACCCAACCGGGCCTCGGTAAACAAATTTGTTAGGTAGATAATTACCTTCTTATTTACGACATGGGATTAAAATTGTTTTTGTAAACAAGATTTTTTCTTGGATCTGTGCTTAGGTACCTACTTATCTGCAATTAAACAGTTGTAGGTAATTAATAGAAAAACAAAAATACCGACTGCTATAAATTGAAAAAATGTACCTATAGACTGTATCACTTCTACACGTAGGTACCTACTAACAGTGATAATTTATATCCAATGATATCTCTCAAGTTAAAATCCGTCAAGTCTAAACGTAGTATAGAGTAAGTGAAAAAATGGACACAATATAACATAATGTACCTAAATGTAAAATGCCCATACGCTTGAAAAACATTACCTACTCTCCTTATGGTACCATCGGGGAAGAAGAAAACACAAGTACTTATAAGGTAAGGTGGGGTAAGACTAACTCACGGGGCAAGACTAACACCGTCTGTTATATCGATACGTATAGCTTAAATACGAAATTCTTCCAGTCTGTAAGATAGAACAAACGTAATGTTCTCGGCTAAAACACACACATGTCGTTTCTTCAAGTGCATATCGAGATAATAGACAGTGTTAGTCTTGCCCCGTGTGTTAGTCTTACCCCACCTTACCTTATAGTTATTCATTTACAACGTACAATCTTACCTAATAAGGTGAGTTATGTAATCCTAACTCGATTTGAGCCACTAACAAATAGGTAACCCAGAATTTTATGAATCCAGAAAATAAGTATTAGAGATCTCCTCAGATTAGGAGTACCTATCACAGAGGGAAGAGTTTTGATCATTTCACATTGCGTGAATTCATTTATGTAGAGATCCTTATGATTATTTTCTTCAATAAATGGTACAACGTTAAATCCACTACGCTATTTCTGCTTCAGTCTTGTTTACTTTGCGTAATGTTGATCAACCTTATAACTTTTGGGTTGATCAAAAGAAGGTAATTAATTAGTCATGGAGGTATTATGTTAAAATCTTATACCTAAAAGAGACGACGTAATATAACGCAAATCAGCCTATTGTTCTCATTCACACGGTCCCGTTAAAACGCAACCGCAGGTAGCAAAGTCAACCCTACCCTTAAAATGCATGAGGGTGGGGGTTAATCTCACCCCGAAGCGCAAGCCCCGCCCCTAGGACAACAAAAGGCGCTTGAGCAACCCCTGCTTCATTAGTCGTTAACTATCCTTATTTGCGGAACGTACTAAACAATTGTGAATCATGGCTCTTTGGACCCCTTATGCCGAAGAAACTGCACTGGATTTAAGTTTGAAGTGTAAACAAGAAACTGTACCAAACTATGGATACCCGTACCAAACTTATGTGTATCCGAACACAGTGTCACCGAATACGAATATCCCGTATTCTCCATATTCTCCGTATGTGGGATATCCTCAGCCGATGTACGTGCCTGTTGGGGAAACTTCGCCGATCTCGAGTTGTTCCAGTTACGTCCCTCCAGCGCTGAGTCCTCAGCTTAGAACTGGAATGATTTCTCCTCCAGAATCTCCGGTTTCACAAGGAGAGAAAAGGAGAAGACCAAGTTACATGGCAGACGTGGACACCTTGTCAGATGACCCGGATTTCCAGGAGTTCGAAAGAGACGCTTTGAGGGCGATGGCGGAAAAGAACGGGGGCACTTTACTTGGAAATAATCCGAGGATGCGTCGTGCAGTTCAAACAAGCCATGCTGCTGATGATTCGTATAGAAAACAGAGGGAAAGGAACAACTTTGCGGCGAAACAGAGCAGAGACAGAAGGAAGCTGCGAGAAATCCATCTTGCCCTAAAAGTGACTTACCTTAAAAATGAAATGGCCAAGTTGAAGACCCAATTAGCTTCGAGATCTTGTGTCAGATGCCACCAGACATGTCTTTGCTGATATTCAACATGTTTATACCTAGTCTTAAAATATTTATTATTAGATTTAAAATTAATTGTAAATAAATAATTTATTTTGTAGTTAAGATGTAATGTGCAATCCTTACGAATTTAAAATGTAATTGTAATACGATGAAATATAAGATTTTTACTGAATTGTATTTATGTTCTTCTTGCTTTTATACCCAAACAAAATAATAAACTTATTTCAA
The DNA here is from genome assembly GCA_001278395.1 of Lerema accius. Taxonomy (NCBI): domain Eukaryota; kingdom Metazoa; phylum Arthropoda; class Insecta; order Lepidoptera; family Hesperiidae; genus Lerema; species Lerema accius. The sequence goes on from LGAG01000122.1 coordinate 781,787, forward strand.
AAGATTATTCTACAAACAATCAACACTTAGGTACAAGTAGGTACTTTAACGTTCGTTAAAAGTTAGGTACACATTTTTTTAAAGTTATTTTCAACTAAATGTAGATTGAATACTTCACAGTTAATAATGTAGCTGCTTAATCAAATACTTTAATTGAGAATCTTACATTTCATTATAATATTAATCTCCAAAAAAAGAGGAAGATATCTTCTCATCATTTGTCTAATGAAAACCTAAGCTTTGATTCTGTACCTGTCTACATATCCTAAATAGGTGCCTGATAGATTTTCTTATCTCTACAACATAAAAATAAGGCAAACAAAATTTAGTTTTTAACATGAAAGGAATCTTACGTATTTGTAGAAACTTGGAGTTTTAAAATGTTACCAATCCAAAATGTGCAACGGCACATTGTGTTCAATAATATATTATGTTCCATGTCATGTGTCAATGTGTATTGCGCAACGCTTGTGGTTGGTGCAGGCGTGCGTTTATAAATAAATAGGTTATGAACCAATAAGAGCTCGCGAGGGATCGTGTAAAAACTTACATTTAAAAACCGATACATAAAGCACCATAAAAATAGTGCCGCTTCATTTTTTGAAAAGCTCTTTTGTGTTATGTGGTCTATTGTATTGACTTTTATGACCCAGTAGTTATTTTTTAGTGCTTCTGGCTTCGACTGACGGGTTTTTATGTTTATTGTTGTAATCTCTATAATAAAGATTAAACTATTATATTTGGGCTGGAATTTTAATTCCTTTTGGCTATACACCTGCTTTTAACTTTACTTGGCTTTACATGTTATTTTGGTCAGAATAATATTAAGTAGTTAATCAAATGATTTAAATGCAATTTTCTCTTTATTAGGAGTGATCTTCATCTTAATTTTCAGTCAAAACTTTCTCTAAACTAAACATTTTCTTACCAAGTAATTTGCTTACATTATTTATATTTTGCCGCTAATCTTTCACATAATTGGTAAAAAGTATAATTTTTATTATAAAAATAATACCAATAAGAAGCAGCTGTAATCTGTTATTATGGTAAAACATTTTAAATAATTAGTATACGTACCTATGGGTATTGTATGACCTAGTAATTGATTGCTCACGTGATGTTATTTTATACTTCTTGTATGATATGAACAAAAAACCCTTGTTATCTTAAAGTATCTTTTACTAAACTAAAAAAAAACTATTTACATAACTACATTTACACTTTTTGCTTGACGACATGCGGTAAATCGTATTTTCCACGTACACATTTCAGCTTTACTCCGGGACAGTCTTGTACACTAGAAAAGAAAGAACATAAGATTTATTATTTGTATTTAATTTGATAATTGTAATTTTAAATATTGGAATTTAAATGTATCTTCACAGTAAGTACTAAGATAGAATACTTAATTAATGCTTAGTTATGTAGATTTACAGTCGCATCATAATATACGTTTTACAAACTTGATTTTCCACGATAAGGGTGAAATTTTTCATATGAAATAGCAGACAAACTCAATAAGCGACACGATGACAACTAAAAGATCAACAGCAAACTCAATATTAGAGGCAAGATAGAGAAAGAAGAAGAAAGAAAATAAACTAAAGAAGAGAAATAACAAAACAATATAATTTACCGCCCAACTCTAACCAACACGATGTTGTGTTCCTGTAGATTATGACCAATTCCCGGGATATAGGCGACCATCTCACGACCATTGGACAGCCGCACCAACACGCATTTACGGTTCGCCGAGTTAGGTTTCCTTGGCTTCTTGATAAGTGTTTTCAGAACTACGCCCTGGTTTAAAAATATGAACTGTGATTTACTTTGCAGATTTGTTGATGTGAGTAGAAGAGAGACATGTACACAATATGATAAGGTAATTATAAGAAGTAATGAAGATGAAGAAAAGAAGAAATGAATAGTTAAAAATTCATAAACGCTGAAGACACAGGGAATCTTAGTATAAGTGTAAATCCTGTAACTAGCTGTTTTTCGTCCAGTGCAAATCTCTATAACTGCGCCAACGCGAAAATTTGTGGTCTTGTTCTAGTTATTTCTACGCCTCTCTATGGTATGCTTTCTGTGTCTGGGCATAACTTTGATCGTCCTAGTTACAACACTAATAAGTGTGTACTTTGTACCGTTATTTGTTTACAATAAACATATCTCACTTCTTTTATACATTAATGTTATTCAGAAATCAATGTAGGTACCTTAGCAAAAGGGTTTCCCATCAGTGGATTCCTTGATTTCCTTTTCTTTATGTGAGGCCCAGTTCTGTGCATTTGTGCAAGTGATGCCATGGCTCTAGCTAACAGTCCAGGGGTATAAACATTTTGAGTTGCTGCAGTTGGTACACAGGAGACAGCTGCAATAAAGAAATTTTTCAACACTTACATTAATTACATGTAGATTCGGATAGAAAACCACGAGTAAGATCATATAAAAAATTTAGTTCTAGAATCAGTTACAGGAAATAGTCAATAATTATTTTTAAGCTATAAATTTTACGTACAAGAATAAACAGGGAATACAGCTACACTTAAACAAATAATACAATCAAGTACTATTGAACTGTTTCTCACAATGTAAAATGGTAAAATCCTCAATAGAGCTGGGAAAAGGTAAGTACTGTATTAGACTACCGTTACATATATGTTCAAAGCGTCCCAAACACAGCAGGTGCTAAACACATTGTCAGTTTACGGATTATCCCTCGAGACGAGCCAACAGAGCAGCTTGACAATTTCCAACAAGATACGAAAATAGACTTTGTGCCATTGAAATAAGAATCTCGCTTAGACGGAAGATACATTGTACAGTTATCGTGAAATTCGGGGATATAGTGTCAGAATCGGTGATTGAAGGCGTTCCCGCAATACATCGATTGTGTCAATTGTATAGTTTGTTCCGCGGTTTGCGATTAAGTTCACATAATCGAAGGCTTTGGTTGACGTAGCGGGACTCTGATTTGATTGGCGTGTCCAAGGTGTGTCACGGGGATTGAAGGTTTCAATTGTGCATCAAGTGTGGTCCGTTTTTGGAGCCACGCCACGGAAGAGTAAAATTTACGAAGCTTTTTTATATCAGTGTTAACTCACAATTTTACCTATGCAATTAAAATTTTACCGTATGTATAAGACCTAAAAGTTTTATTAAAACAATAGAAAGATGAAGAGGAAGGTTCTTCAAAGTTCTAGATATTATACAGACTTGCTACGAATTTTTCGAAAAATAAAGTATCTACGTCTTGTTACAGTAGTGTTTAAATAATGTTAGTATTTAGGACTATACAAGCCTATCTCTATTTTGGATTTAGTTAGTAGAAAGATGTAGGATTTGTAGCTATGTTTCCTTTCTAACTGAATTGTCAATATACCTAAAAACCTTTGCATCACCGCTTTTAACAGGTTCTGGGAATTTACAAATGATATCAAAAGTCAAAAGTTTCTCGCAATTTTTTTACGATACTTTTAAATTTGTCTTCTTGGAGTCAAATGGAATAACAAAAGTTATACTGGGTATTTCAGTAGCATTAAAATTACTGTTGTATTGGGTAAGGTCCGTAAGGTTAATTTCTGCTTGGTGTTAAGTCTCTTTTTAACCGACTTCAAAAAGAGGAGGAGGTTCTCAATTCGACTGTATTTTTTTTTTT
>LGAG01000122.1:789063-808927 GCA_001278395.1 Lerema accius
ATTGACATGAAAATTTGTTATTAAGAATTGTACAAATGTTTTAAAAACATCTTTTGTGTTATTATTTGCTTCGGAAATTGTAAATAAAGTCAGTATAAAGTAAACATGTCACCCGTTTTATTTACATAAGGACGGATTTGAATTGAGTTTTTAAAACACGGTAAGTATTCTTCAAAACATTCTTGTTTTAATTATGTAGTAGTGTTTATAATAGAAGTATGTAAATTGTAATAATAAAACGTTGTTATGAATATAAAACGTAAAAAATTAGGAACATGATTGTAGTTTTAATGAAAACATAATATTAATGAGAACTCCGAAATCAAAACTTTGTTTATATAAATAAACATTATGAAGTTATTATAAGCATTTACTTAAATAATAACACAAAAGCAGTACCTAACAGGCAACTCGGAAGTAATTATAAAGGCTTAAAATGTTTCAATAATTTTACAGATAATAATTATGTATTTTATTTTACCTCCCGTATTTGTAAAACTAATATCATTAATCATCATCCTAAGAACGAAAATAAGAACGAAATTAGTTGCAAGCGTATATTGTCTCGTTCGTAGCAAAAGAAAAAAAACGGCCCAATTGGGTCATTTTTAACCGATTTCAAAAAAGAGGTTATCAATTCTACATGTATGAAATATTGTTGAAACTGCGAAATTTTTACACAGGATTATCTAGAAGGGCTTTCTAAACAAATATACAAATTTTCATAGATGTATGTATGTATGTATGTGGGTATGTTTGTTTGTTTGTCCAAGCGTAGCTCCGAAACGAATTATCGGATTTGGACCATTCTTTTTTTGTTCGACTACACTTACTCCAAATTAGGGAACAGTATATTTTTTATCCAAATCGGTTCAGTAGTTTCTGAGATATGGAGTAAAACGTGTTACGGCATAGCCTAATATTACGAGCTACATGTATGGTGTCAAAGGAAAAATGTCTTAAAACCCTGGTCAAATTGCAGTGCGCATGAAAAAAAATCGAAATTCCTAAAAAAAAAATTTCTCATACGGACCCAATGGTCCGAGTTATATGTACGAGTTAGCGTGTTGTCCAAGGGAAAACTGCTCTAAACCTTAGTCGAATTCTAAGTAGTATAATAATTAATCACAATACCCATAAAATAATCTTCTTTTTAGTTAAAAGTGTAAACTAAAAAGTATGAAATAAAATTATAATTTAAAAAAATTAAACCAATTTCTAAAAAGGTAACTGAAAAGTACGAAATAACGGATTAGGGACATAGAATTTCTTTTGAGGTCGGTGGCAATATAGTTATCAAAGTAAAACCACACCGACCTCAAAAGAAATTCCATGTCCCTAACCCGTTATTTCGTACTTTTCAGTTACCTTTTTTGAAATTGGTTTAATTTTTTTAAATTATAATTTTATTGTGTGTTCACACTGAGCACGTTTCTATCATTGTTAGACCTATAAATATTGGTGCAAGCAAAGAATTCTTGTAGGTACAGGGTATGTAGGACCACTTTGATAGAAGGAAAAAAACATACGAATTTCAGAGACATATCCGTGAATATAACCAGTAGTAAACTAATCGGAAACAAGTGTCCACGTATCATAGAAGTAGGTACAATAAATAAAAACCTTTACAAAAAACGCATTAGGATTTCGCGGTGTACCGACCATTGACTATATGGGAACTATGGGAAGTGTATGGGAAATCAAGACCGGGGGAGGTCCCACGCAGCCGGCAATAACTGTTCATGTATGGGCGATTTGTTATTTCTTCCATAAGCACTTGGAAAGAGGTAAACATCATCACAATTAAATACAAAAGCCGTGGCTAATGTAGTGTTATTGCATTCAAGCATTCAAGATTTTGGATAAATAACCACAATAAGTGCAATCCTTTTACAGATATTCTATGAAAGTAAATATTTGTTGATTTCGCACAAATTCACACAGCACTATCCAGGAACTTTACTTTGCTTACTAAAGATCTTTAACTTCACATTAAACTATCAAAAGCTGAAACCTATTGAACGTAAAATATAAGCAATGATAGCTTGGCTTGAAGTGTGAAGAAAGTGGCTTGAAGGATGGCGTCCCGAACGGGAGTTCTGAGTTGAAACTCGGCAAGCACCTCTAATTTTCAAAAAGTTATGTGCGCATTAAAAACTTTTTAATTATCACTGACTTCGGGTAACGAAAACATCGTTAATAATAGACAAAAAAGGAAAAAAACTATTGTAGAAAATAGAAGTTAAGACAGTGGATTCTGTCGCATAGCGGGATGATAAAAACATGGAAACCACATAACATTTCTGATTTTACAGACTACAAATTTTTATTTAAGCCCAAGTAACAGTTAGTGTTCCCGAATATTAAAAATCCAGGAAATCCAAAACCATAAATCACACAAGTTCAACAATATGTGCAAATATTATAGAGCTATCGTGTGAATTGCGATTGACGGTGGATTTTCGTGTGGTCAATGTTGCTGACTCATGCCACCCTTTGTTGCCCTTGTATGACTGAAGCTGGACTGTGGGGTACCGTTAGCAAAAAAATTCACAATATGAGAATTACTTATACATATAACAGGAGGTTAAAGATTTTCCAGCGTATGTATGTAGGGTCAATTATTTAGAGCGCTCTACATCTATGACTGTTCGACTGTTTTTTTTATTTATTTTTTTATTATTTTGGAGAACTGGGCAAATGAAAAATGAAATCATCTTTAACACTAAAAGTCTTGCAATCCTTATATCTTAGACCTAAGATTTTATTATAGTGTGTACATTTTCTCTAGATACCAAAGTGGTAAGCTCAAGGAATATATATTTTGAATTTACTGTGCCTAACGAGAGCGTTTGAGTAGGCACCTGATATTATTATTACTTTTTTAAATGATTTTTGCTTTTTGTTTTGCTGACCGTCCTAATCCCTAAGGATAAAATCCGGGTCCATGCGGAAGGGTTTCACGCAAAGGACAGGCGCGACGTCACAATCCCACACTAAATAACATTATTAACACTCAAGTCAAGCAAATATACACCGAATTGTATTCACTAGAAGGTGTATTTTAATGTGTCATACAACGCAGCTGCCAAATCTAATGCAGATGTGAATTTGGCAGGGCCGTCTTTACCCGGGGGTGCAAGGGGTGCAGCCGCACCCGGGCGCGGGGTACTAGGGGGCGCCGAGCACTAGAAACTTAGATTTTTATTAGGTGCTTACATTTAGATTATTTGCGATTTTTTTATGTCCATAAATTACAGAGTTTTGAGAAATGAATAAATAGAAAATTAAATTTATTTTGCGTTTTTTTTTGCATCAATAGGGGCGCCGGCTAATCAACCGCACCCCGGCGCGGAATATGCTTAAGACGGCACTGGAATTTGGCGAAATGGTATGTCCATATTGACAGTTATGTAATGTAAAGGGTGAATGTTTCCTATGTACCTAACTACCAACGGTGTTAATATAACGGTTCGCAACCAGCTACGTTCAGAGTTGAATACTAACAGGAATGTTGGATAAAGTATGGGGGCTGGTAAGTCTGGTAACTATTTCGTCAATATTTCGATGATGCTTTAATTAGGTTTAGGCAGCTTTGTTTATTCTGAGGTGTTTGACAACTAAATTCCTAACTTGATGAATTTTGAAGAGTTAAAGCTATGTGTATGCTTATTTGGTCCAGCTTCTTTAAGGGATCGTTCAAGTATTACGTAACGTAATTTTACGTTAGATGACACAAAAATGATAAGTAACGTTACGTAACACAAAAATGATACGTAACGTTACGTAACACAAAAATGATAGGTTACGTAACACAAAAATGATACGTAACGCTACGTAACACAATGGCCGTTTCTATCTAAAAATGTTGCCATTTTGCCGAGTTACACGAATTATTTTTAAAACAATGTTAGTTAATGCGTTGTTCAGCCCTCTAATCATAACATTGTACAAGAAAAATTGCGTTATGAAATACTTGAACGGTCCCTAAGCAAAACAATTAGAGACCATGATTCATTTAACTGCATTGAAATATTAGCAAGTAACACAAAATTTTCATAAATACTAACATTTCAAAACTGTTTATTTATTTATAATCAACTATTTGAACACAATATGAATCAAATAGCGAACTAATGAAATGATGATAATTATTATCATGATAAAATCATTCTTTAACACTTGTCATTTTATACACAGTTTAAAGGTATTGCATAGCATTACTGCTATTAGGAAAGTATTGGCTTAGTAAAGCAATGTAAGTAATAATGTAGTATTAATATGTCCGAATCAGTCACAATTTGGGACTTTTTGTGTGAGCATACAAATGTGGACTCAGGATTTTCTTAATAATGCTTTGTTACACAAATCTCATGCAGCAAACGCTATAGGTTGTAATAAATAGCCTTTTACAATGCCTTATTATTATATATTTTAAAATATTATGATATATTTTAAAACTTATAGATTATGTGCATCAGTGCATTTAATTGGAGTGAAAAATTAATAATGAATAAGGAGTAGAAATTTAAGTTATGTTATTAAGGCACTATTTACATGTTACAAAACAGCATGCAGTTTTTTGTGCTTTAGTCAGAATGAAGCTCAAGTTAAATAGCAACTATACTCGTAGTTGTTACAATATATTGAGTAATATCTTTAAAGATCCATCACATTATATGAATGAAGCTGTGAATTAACATCAAAAATGTCTATAAGAATTTAGTTAATTATAATGCAGGACACATAGGCTGGTAGCATCAACCCAAAATGATTGACGAAGTTAAAGAATTACAGGCAGGGTCAGAAAGTGGTGAGGTGACTATGAGTAACTCAATCCCTATGGATAAAGTTTTTAAGCTATATCAGGGATATTCAAGGCTTGTAATTCTTGGGTTTTCCACTAATACTGCTGAACGTCTGCTTTGGAGCAGTGGAGTATTTCTAGGCCTCTTCAGTTAAATGTACCTGTGGCCAGGGATGGCCAGGGACCCGTGGCTTGTGGGCCGTAGTAGAGGTAAATTATGTAAAGACAATTTATAAGTTATATTTAACAGAACTGTTTACTTGATTCATTCTAATTCTTTGTGTAGAAAAGGTAATAATTATTGCTGTACTAACCTGGTAATTGAGTACATTGAGCCCTGATACCGAGAGACAGTAAAGAAAAGCCTTTTCTAATAAGATTCATCTGAAATTTTAAACGAAAGAGGTTAGGAGATAAAATTTAAAGAATGAGTTTAGATTATAATGACAACATGCAAATAATTTGATAACATGAACACTTTTCTTTACGTACATTGCTTTTGTTTAAATTTATTCGTTTGCACAGCGTATTTTTTTTAAATAAAACCCAATAACTTCATAACATAACCTTACTTTTCACTTTTAATTTCACTTGACATGACAGATTGACAGATAAAGGAAGAATGACAGAATGACACTGACAGTTTTAACATTAATCACTACCTCACGTCCATAGGTGAAAAAAATATTTAATATAATTTAAATAATATTAAAAATAAATAACTATTATCTTACTTCGATAATAATTATCGAATTAGTTATTAGTTTTATTATTAAACTTAAAAGTACTCAAACGACAAAGTGACGGTCTATAGTTATCTTATCTGTTAAAAGATGTCGCTGTTCTCTAAGTTACTGCTATTACCCCATAGATGGCAGTTTCAACCAAAAAGTTGATGTATTGTATTACTAATCACTTATTCCGAGACGCCAAAGCCGATTAGATGATCTTTACATCTAAATAATAGTTGTCGTTCAATAGCGAGTTGTACTCTCAAAACTATTATCCTAGATACCTATAATACTATACTTACACCCTTTTAACTTATTGAGGTAGACAGTCTATAGTTATTCAACCCTTCAACCCAATGATAAGAATGTCCTTTGAAATTATCCAGATAAGTCTAAATAGGTATCTACTATTGGTAAGCTTTATTCGTCTAAAATCTTAATTGCTGGGTACAAATCCTATTAACATAGTTATTAGTTGGTTAGTTAGTTATCCTCAAACGAAGTTATCAAAATCGTGAAGTACCTAGATGGGTGAACAGAAGGCACAGATTAGAAAATAGTTTATCTGAAGGTAGATTAATCAACCCTGTCCATAGTTAATGGGCATTATAAAACTTTACCGCCCAATAGTGCCGCCCAATACGATAGTGGTCCTCTAGTTATCTACTGCGTATCCATCGGTCGTGCAAATTGGTAGATTAGGTACTTCTTACTACCTACTTACCGTAAGCGTTTAATACTCGTAAGACCCTTACTTATAAGTTTTGTAACGTAGCTCCATAAATATCATGGCAAATAAAACACTAAGTACATAATACTCATACAGCTCGATTGAATTAAAACTTGGTCCGAAATCCCGCCAAAGTTATATTAGCCTCGCACAAAACGTTTGACTTTTACATTTATATTGCAATTTTAACATAATCCCGAGTTGAGTACCGTTTTATCTCTATTACCGTTTCACTCTTTTTACTGTGGGTTTTATGATCCTGTTTAGTTAAGATATGTTCCTAAGTTCTCGTAAGGGCTATGACCTACAATGACTGTTACTGAATTATGTGTATTCGCACATTTTAGCTTTTCGCTTATTTTTTGAGCTTGTGTATTATTATCAATATATTTTGTTCCTAAGGCTACAAAACAATAGGTAGGTATAATTTACCAAAATAATCTTTGTGGCAGGGTTCGTAGATAATAACGCTATGTAATCACATTCCATTTAAATCTTAGAATAATATGATTTAAATATTAAAATAAGTACTTTATTTTGGTGTCAGTCACCTTAAATAACATCGACCTCACAAAACTATAAATGTAGTTAATTAAGGACTGTAGTTAACTATGTATATGTTATACATCCACTTGGCATACGTAGGGCTGTCTTCGATGACACCAATAGTCCCGAAGTCCAGGGTTCACTGGGTCCATGCCAGCACAGTGTGGCTCTTCCACATCATCGCTAGAAAAAATTAATTAAATTATATTAGAACGAGCTGTTGCCCGCAGCTTTGCTAGCGGAAATTATAGTTTTGCGGTGATATTTAACCCCTTAAAATTAACTTAATTAAACTTAAATCAACCCGATTTAAAAAAAATCGTTGAATTAGGTTCTTAGCACTTTCAATCATAAACCCAAATACGAATTTGCGTAATATTTACTTTAAAAATTGGTTAATTTTCATACAAACTTTCATCCCCTATTTCCCCCCCTTAAAGTGTGAATTTCCAAAAATCCGTTCTTAGTGCTCTCCTACACTCTAAAAGAAACCCCTGTGCCAAGTTTCATGCTTCCAGGTTTAGCCGTTTAGGCTGTAGCGTGTCTGTCAGTCAATCAACATTCTTATTAAGTACCTATGATGATGATGATGATGATGATATTCATATAAGATAGAAGTCTCAGTCTATACAATATTATTTTTCGTCTGTAACTAGAAATTTATTGTAAAGTTTAATACTTAGGCGTGTTATGTTATTTTACCTGAAACCTTGTCCATTGCCATCTGCCCAAGTGTTGAATTTAGTCTCTTTCAAGTTTTTACCTGCAAAAAATGCGTAGGATTCGTAAATACTAGGTACAACAATTCTAAAATTTTCATAATTCGCAGAAAAAAACTACTCCACAGATAAAAATATTGACACTGGCAAAATATAAAAGTTACATCTTCTGATAAAAAAAATACTGTGGTTTAAATATTAAACGAGCAATATTGAAAACGGTACGAGTGTGTATGTTATCCCTTGATTTAAGTATGTCACGGTGTTCCATCCCATATCCCTATATTAAAAGTCGCTTAATGTGGGTTTTGGATTTTATAGACCTGTTATGCTTCTGACTAAAAATTTATGGTATGATTATGGAAATGTAGGGTTGCAGTGATTTAAGACATAACATTAAGTTCCAAGTTTTTTTTAAACTAGCACACTGCATGATTAATAATCCAATGCTATCCCATTGGATTATCATAAAAGAACTGTTAATAATGGTACCATTCATTATAATATCACAGTTTTTTTTTAATTTCGTACAATAAAATATAGTAGTAGTAGTTAGTAATTTTATTTGTGGCATCCAGTAAGTGAAAAATCAAAACAAAGTCATAAACCATTAAAAAAACGAAAAATCAATATATTGCGAATCAAGTGCTGCCATCTATTATCTAGTAGCGGTAATTAGCATTTTGTAAGAAAGAAATTACCATCAACAGTTATCCATGTTTTGTAATCATCTATATTGTTGATGCCAAGCCACACAAGAAGTTTAAATTCACTGTTGACCACATGAGGATAATACATGGCACGTACGAGCTTCTGGATGAATAAGAAATCCTCCTGAAAAATACATATTTGGATAAATGGTTAAAGGTAAATCTTTGTTTAAGTTAAGGCTAGTTGAATACGGACTGCTCCAAGTATTTAGTGTTGGCAGTTTCAAGTAGCAGCAGTACGATCAACTATACGAGCAACTTGAAGCTAGCTGCTTCGAGCTACCACAAGTATATCGCCTATGGCTTACTCATTTCAAACAAAATTTAGTAGCTTCAACTAAATTTACTAGCCTTCCAAGTTATGCCCTACAAGATACGGATCTCTAATAATTAATTCAATGACATTAAAAACATTTTGACGAATCACAAGTAGGAAAGTATAATTATTATATCTATCTATAGAATGTAAAGAAATTTTCAGTAGATTGTGAGAGTGTCCATCGCATTAATATTAAAAAAAAAAACAAATTAGTCTAATGGTTATAATTCTTTGATAAGACAAAATTAAATCTTAGTAATATATTATTACAAACAATAAAAGAAGTATTTTTAGTACACAATTCCTTTTGAGAATAATATCGAAACATTTATATTCGTCATAATTGAGCAGGGGAAAGAAATCTAATTTTAGCTATAAATACATTTCAGCTTGTTTAAAAGTGCCGTGATTACAGACAGAGTAATAAACGAAAACCTCTTGCCAGGTCCGGAAAGGTAGAGCTTAAATTTGACAAAAACTTTGTTATACAAAAAGTTTTTATTAATCTATTTGGGCCGCTCGAGCGTGATTGAGAAGCAATTAGAAAACTTTCCCTTTGAGCAATATCTGACCGGCAGTTGGTAATTTTCCCTTTATCAGAAATAAGATGTTAATAGATTAAACAGAGACGACACAATTTGAATACATAGCAGGTTACACTAATCGTAATCTTATATTGAAAATATTTTCATTTGTTTTGCTAACCTATATTATGCTTAAATTCTAAGTCTTGGAGATTTTTGGATTGGATTGGTCTTAATAGGAGAGAGTATTTACTATAGAGTTCAAGTTTTTTTTATGCGTGTGTTTCATAAATTCTGTTTAAAAAGTTAAGACACGTACCTACCACAGTGAGACGTACAGAACATTGTGTACTAAAATTGCTTGTATAGTGTACAAGAATTAGCTTGTAAGCTGGAATAGTATATTTATTTATTATCATACTCAACCTGTGTTTCAGGCACAGCTAGTTTTCCACCTTCCTCTTTACACCTATCCCTTGCTATAGGCCATGTTTGTGACTGATAAACTATTTTGTATGCCACACCTGATGATTTGTTTATCACGAAACCTGGAAAAAATGGTTCATATTTACAAGCTTTTATTTAGTTTCACCTGTCCTGGTGTTTGTAATCAAATCCGATTGAGCTAAAATTTTACACACTGGTCTAGTCCTGATGACAATACATGTTTATAATGACCATGATGTGATACTGCATAATTGTAATAACAGAAGATTGAACAGTAGGGACATGAAATTTAGCACTTTTAAACTTTTTAGTTATTTTTTTTATTAACAAGTAATAAAAGCTTGTTAAAAAAACTTTTTAATTTCATGTTTACTTTAATTAAGTCATGGAATATTTAATTATTCCGGTCTACCGTTCACACATTATTGACGAGTTTTTTGCCAACGTTACTGAAACAATTGTTAATAAATTAAATTGTTTTCGATTTCTGAAATGTTAATTCATTGCGCGCTAATTGGTGCTGAATCCTGACTTTAAAACATTAAATGCTTATTCATTTGTAGTGTATATGATCGAGTTTAATTAAATAATTAAAGTATTCGAGTGTATCTAATATAATTATATTATATAATAGCCTTCAAATCATCAATGTTCCTAATAGTCATCAGTAGTACCAAAGCGTATTAACCAAAGCAGTAACAGCATCGACGGCGAAAAAAGGGTTACATTTATTTGTTTGATGACCCCGTAGCCTAGTTGGTAGTGACTCTGCCTGCGAAGCGACGGGGTCCCAGGTTCGATTCCCGGCCGGGGCAGATATTTATGTTACTGATAAATGTGTTATTTGTGTTGCCCATGCCACCCGCGACACAGGGAATCCTACTGTGGGGGTATGAGTGTGTTAGCGTTTTTAGTGTTTATATCCGGCTTTTAGCGAATGAAACATGTAATTTTAGTAGGTAATAGCTAGTTAAGGGGACACACTTATCGTTACGAATAAATACTACCCAAAGCTATACTCCCATTTATTTTACGCTCAATGTGTATGGAAGTAAATTTTATTTCAGATAATGCCACGAAATTCGCTGCAACCTTGCATATACAAAGTGATGTGGGTACTTACCATTTAAATCTCTGCATTCTACATTTACTTTAGTTTCAATGAAGCAAAGGATAACCACCAACAACGTCCTAGAACAAAGTTAAACAAATTATATTGTAATAATGTTGTGAAAATAATAAAAAGCACGGCAAATAACATTTGAAATGATAAAAGGGGAAAATTAAGATTCTTGGATATTATCTAGCTTGGAACTTGAGAATTTGATTCTAGCAAATCTCTTTATCCACCTTAACATAAATTCAATCTTACGGTGTTCTATCTTCGTTGAAAGTTAAAAACCAATTAGATCACAAGCATAGAGGTCTCTATTCCGTAGCTTAACATTAATTAACCTTTAGTATTGCTAACCTTTTCATAGAGAACTTTCAAAGAAGTATCAGAGAGTTCATGAATGGGAGTATTTCTCACCTCATTATATCCGTTTCTATGTTCTTTAGTAACCAATTAAATTAACCAAGGCTTTGTTTTTTGGTAATTGCGATTTCCTCAGCTATGGCGCCTTCTATTGTCTGGCAATTCCGTCACCACCTATGGAATTTTTCTTGATTTAGTTTAGAGTGAAGATGTAAGGAATAAAACTTTACATAATAAATAGATATTTCAACCAATTCTGTTAGTTATATCTAATTTTATAACATAAAAAATCGATAGATAATTCTAACAGTTTCCTAAAATATACGGACCTATTTAAGATTCAATATTAAATTATTGTTCATAATACGATTTCAGACCTATGGTCTAGATATTTTATTCATAAAAAATCTCATTCTTCCTCTGAATTTCTTCACGAAAAGGTACCTACTGTTGGTATATTTTTGTGTCTAGATTTCATGTAACTTACCTTGTTTTAGGTCTTCAATGTCGAAAAGGTGAATCGTAAAGAAAAGTACTCGTAAACAAATAGTGTTATGTTGTATAGCTTGCGCCAAAACCTGTTCCGACTTGGAAATATACCAAAATGTGCCTCTACTTAGTTGACTATTCAACATCATAAATAATAAAATATTTAACAACTTACCAACTATTCCGAATTACAAAGTTACTCTTTCATTAGTTAGTTAGCTATTTCCATTACTTAGTTTTAACATTTTAATATTTAATTTTATTTACATTTGAAAGAAGTTTTAATCATCTCATAGTTAGTTATAATATCATTTTTTCATCGCAAAAGCATGAATTATATTTCTTTTTAATATAAATTATAAAATTTTGCAGTCATAATAGAATCGTAAGTGTTAAATTACTATAACTATAATGATTTATGCAGTGCTATAAATGTCCAGAAATATGAGAGTAATTGAAAATTAACTAAATCACTGCCTCTTAAAATTATCGCTTTTCTTTTGTCATATTTTTGTGATAAGAATTATTAAATATACATTATAGATAAACTCATAGAAATCTTCAACTAGATATCAATAATGAAATTGACATTTATTGTTCTTTATCAGCTGAGATAAGTTTGGGTTTGTTTTAATAAAAATATTTACATTGTGTTAAGAGCAGTTTGGCCTAGACACGAGTGTAACTCGTGGACATTTATAAGGCGAACATAACACAAACATAGATCGAGAGCGAATTTTTTTTTTGCAGAATAATGTAAATAGAACGTCGAAATCTACATACAGTAGTTTCATACGACAATTTACGACATTTCCCGATTACCTTACAAAGTCAAAGCAAGTATTCCATCACTGAATAACTTTGCAAAGATCGTTGCTAACAAGGACGGTGTTAGTTATAATATAACTAACTATAATAACTAACTAACCAAGAAAAAATAGTTATTTTTCTTAGCTGTTCTAACAGTACGTTTGACTTTGTTTTCTCATTAATATTATTTTAATAAATAATGTAATTATTTATATACTTACTAATTTTGTTATAATAATGATAAAAGTGTTGATGATGATATATTTTAAGCGTAGGTACAAGGTTTTAATAACCCTACCTATTGTACTCGTAACTACAAAATTTTGATAATTAACGCTACCTTAACCCTAGTACCCTTAATAGACGTAATTTGGTTGTCATTTTCGAAGTCACACATATTTAAAGTATATTATAAACACCATTGACTAGCTTTGTAATGGATTGAATTCGTATATTTATTAATTATAGCATAATTAATAATAGGTATTAATCTAAAATTGGTTACTCAGTATTGTGTCCAATATAATTCAGTGTCATAGTATGACACTAAAATATTTTACAACACTTAAATGAGATTTTTACACTTTGATACTTTGATTAATGGATTAAAATTAATGACTTACCAGAAATACATCAGTCTTCGATTTTGTCTTGTTTTAGCACAACTCACATTCTCTTGTGGAACAAGTCATTAATATAGTAAGTTACGAGTAACGTGTCGTATATTTACTGTCATTAATTTATTATTTGGGGACAATAATGCAATATGTCTTCACAGCTATTTATTCACCTCTTTACTGGCCGATAACGGTTTGGAACGAAGACCGGGCGTGCTAACGGAATCCGAGATAATTCCTATACATAGTTACATAGTATATACATGTAGTTAATATAATAAAAATGAAAGTTCTGTGAGCCGGTATGTCGCATATTTATGTAAAAAATGTTTGGGTTACTGAGCACAGAATTATATTATTGTTTTTAGAATTTCGGACCAAAAACTTGTATTGTATAAAGAAACTGAATATCAAATTATATACCTACTAGACGATGCCCGCGGCTCCGCCCGCGGAAAAGTCGATAAACAAAATATTGATTTCGTCCCAAGGGAACCTATAATCGGGATAAAATGTATCCTATGTCCTATTCCTGGATGCAACCTATCTGTGTACCAAGTTTCAGCTTAATCCGTTCAACGGTTAGACCGTGAAGGAGGGACAAACATCCAAACATCCAAACATCCAAACATCCAAATATCCAAATATCCAAATATCCAAATATCCAAACATCTTTACAAACTTTCACATTTATAATATTAGTAGGATAATCCTACTAGGTAACCTATTCAGTTAATTTCTGCTTTACTAAAAGTAAATTATTTTAAAGTCAGAATTAACATAGATTTTTAATTTTAAAAATGTATCATGTGATCAGTGGTACGAGTATTAGCGAGTGTATGTAAAAAATGGTAATGGGAAAGTTGGGGAGATAGGTGTTATTTCGTTTTTCGAAGAACACTATTTCTGTTGTTATGATGGAAGTCTCAAAGATTAGATACATTTACATTTGAAGTCCATCATGTTTCTCTTCAAAAGATAATAGAAAAGAAAATACAATTGTATTTTAATAAACTTTATATTACACTAGCTATCACCTGCGGCTTTTGCTTGCAAAAAGTATATCACATCTTTGGATCATAAGTAGCTGCCTACTTGCTTTAAAATCACTGGAGTGTTGAACACTCTGTCCATTATCTCACCTCTTTTTATATTGATAATAATAAATGGTATTGATAATAGTTCCATGACCGGCACCGAGTCCACCAAAGTTCGATCCCGCTCCATACCCTCCTATAGGAATTTGGTTTATATTTAACTCTCCTTCCTGTTTATAATAATTTATTTTATCTGCTTTATCTTCCTGATGATTCAATGGTATCACTGTCAGGTCAAGAGTTGGAACCAAATTATCTGTTAAGTAATTCGTACTGTGCAAATTTTGGTTTACGATTTCAACCTTATTAACGTGGCTTAGATCGTTGTCAATGTCATGCTGAAGCGGTATCACGTTTAAATTCGGTTCTAATAACTGGTGGTACTGTATAGATAGAGGTATATTTGCACATTTTTTGTTTCTAACGTTTGACTTGGGCGATACTTCGATTGGTGTCAGGATGGGCAATGCGTTCTCTTGACTTGGAATGGGGTTTGAGTACTCTAGTAGTGGTGTAGTTAGACTTTCATCATTACTTGGTATTATACCAGCTTTGGATAGTTGCACGATGAAGAATAAGTAGACAATTGACAAAATCTGGAAAGTGAATTAATAATTTTTGAAGACAACTAAATTTTCAAATTGCATTTTAAAGTTGTCAATATTTTAACAATTTTTATAAACATAAGGTTTTATTGCAGTTTACAAAAAATATTAATAAGAAAATTAAATAAAAGAAATAATCTTTAATAAAAAGCAGTAATAAAACAAAGTAAAAGACCACCGTAGTGAGTACAGTTAAATATAATAATAACTGTCATAAAAAAGAAAATGCCTTACCATGTTCAATATTATACCACTTAATCTTATGTAATTTATTATGAAACTGAGGTTTCGAAGATAAGCGAAGCTACTGTGTTCGTTAGACATCAACCTTGGAGCTTAAATACATTTTGCTGGAATATACTCCATATTATATCCCTAGTTAAAAGGAAATACCTTTCCAAGAATTTTGTCCCAGCTTCTGGGGAAACCTCTAACTCTTCAATAGGTTATTTAATATTGGTCTTAAATATCATAATGCACAACATCATCGATATAAAAAGATGGGGAAACCATAAAGCTTGTACGTAAATAAGTCTACAAACGATTCAATGAACTGAGCGATTTAAAATACGATGTTTTCTGATCGTTAATTAAATAAATGTGTATCGGAACGTCAACATTGTTGGAGTGGGTAGACATTGTCGGAAATTAAATCAATATTTCCTGTACTTTGCTTATAATAGGATGAAAGCCCGGTGTAAAGAAACAAGAAATTACACTACCGGACAATTGATTCGATCCATTCTTTTTACATGATCTTTATAGGTTACACGCTGTCTCAATTCATAATTATGTCCAGGAGTGTGACTCAGGGCAATTTTAAAACATTTGTATTGCAGTAGCATTTTACAGGCGGTATTTCATTAGTAAACTGTTGTTCAAAGTTGGTTTTAGAATGAGGGTGGTAGATTTTACTTAATCATTGTTCCCTGAACTCGGCTCTAACATTATACAATCATTTTGATCTAAATTGTAAATCAATCATGAACTTTTAACGGAGTCTGATCTGTATTTTTTAACTCTCTCAGTTCAGAAATTAGTTATGGCAGTTGAAGGATGACTCTTTGTTATATCGAATGGTACTTTGTCAGGTTTCGTCCAATTATAATGCGATCCATTGGAGCGGGGAGCTCACGTTGAAATGACGCCGCGCTAATTAAGACAGGTATGAGTAAATTATTGCTTCCAATAATTCAGTAAAATTTTATACGATCCGTTGGAAGTAAGTACAACAAAAAGTGGTACGAAATGTTTTAGGCTTTTAATATTTTTTTAACAAATGGAGTGTTAATGTGAATAATTTTTAGTACTATATCAATGGTGTATACTATTACTAGCGCTAACATTACTTCAGACCGATATCCATATAATTTACTCTGTTTCACTGTCATGACTCATAGTTTGGTTACGAGATCTTTTCTCATCATTCTCATGATGATGTCTACCGAAGTACAGTGCATTATAGTTAATAATGTTTTATCATGAAAATTTTACTTGGAGTTATCTATCTTTTAGCTGTAGGCTGTCTTGTTATAGTGACAGAAGGCTCAGAAATTGTGGAGATTCATAATTTAAAAGAAAACAAAGTAACATGTCACGTAAATAATTTATTTCAATAATTTAATTAACCATAAGAATAATGAAATCCATGACCAGCGCCGTGTCCACCGTATCCCCATCCTGCTCCATACCCACCCAAAGGATTCCGGTATCTATTTATCTCATCATGTTCGTTAAAATGAACATTGTCTATCCGATGCAATGGTATCACTGTTAAATCATGAACCGGTACTAAATTATGTATTGGTATTAAAACTGGTATCAGCGAATGCGAGTTATTCGAACCATGCACATTTTGGTTTATAATTGTAACTTTATTGTCACCAATTGGTGACCAATTGTGGTTTAGATCAGTATGAATGTGATGTTGAATTGGTATCACGTGTAAATTCGGTACTAATAACTGGTGGTGTTGTATCGTTAAAGGTATGTTTGGACCCTTTTTCTTTCTAGCACTTGTCTTGGGTGATATTTCTATTGTTGTCAGGATGGGTAAAGCGTTCTCGTGGCTTGAAGTGAGGATTGAGTGCTTCACTACAGGTGTGGTTAGAGTCTTGTAAGTACTCGGTATAGTACCAGCTCTGGACAGTTGCGCTATGAAGAATATGTAGACAATTGCCAGCATCTGAAAAACAAATTAAGTTTTTTGTACTTATCGTTCGTTATTTCTTTAGCAGTGTTGTTTTTTAATTTAGGATATATGTCGAGTAAATGATTAAGAATAAGTAGGTCACAGTCACATAGTCGTTTTGATTGCAACAAATGTTATATGAGGTGATACACTACTATCATATTAAGTTTAAGAACATACATATTATTATTGTAGTGATCCTATATGTAGGGATAAATATTGTTTGGGTTGTAACTCAAAAGAAATTTATCGTCATTACTTATTAAATAAAATTGTCCTTGCCGTACCTACAGGAAAGAATCATTCTTGAGAAACATAAAAAAATATGGGTGGATAGTCCAGTCCATACGTATTTCCCCATTCACTAACAAGGTAAGCTAAACCAGTATGAAAAGTAAAGATTTTTACACTTTAAAATATGCTTTTTACACTTTCAAAATACAAATTAACAATTAACATGGGAATAAATATAAGAAAGTAAAAAATTGCCATTTCAGAACTTCACCAAGGATGGTAATTAATTCGCATGTTATTTAAAATATACCCGGTGTCTTGTTTCAATTTGATCCAATTAAATGAGTTCAGGGGTATATTGTTAAAGATAATAACGACGCATTTTAATAAAACACACTGAGAGAAAATACGAGTCCGGGAACATATTTTTATGGGTTATGGTTTTGATGGTATTTTACTCATTAGCCTTATATCTATAAATTCTTAACTGTTTCATTTGTAAAACAGAAACCTGTATGTCTAAAAATAATCTGCCGGAGCCCGCGCTTATCACATCTTTGAATCTACATGTAGAAAGAACGCTTTAAAATGGATTTTGTGTTTACACTTGGTAGTAATGTCAAATAATAATTATTATTATCAAACTGATTCTTTAGATATACCAGGGTGTAGCTGTCTGAAATATATTTATAAAATCTCTTTAAGCGCATGACATTTTTTTTTTCAAATCGCTATCGCATTGAACCCTATGGCGTAATGGTTACCATCTCGGCCCGCTATTCAATGGGTCCTGGGTTCGATGCTCAGCGAGGCGGAAATTTGAATATACTTATACTACTACTATACTCAATATCTTTTTTGACATATTTTACTAGAACATAACTTTGAATAATTTATTTGACAAACCGCAGAGACAACAATTTTAATCTAGGGTGGTAACAGGTGTCTTTATTCTTAATGGAACACCTTGACTATTATTATCGTACTAAAACCCAAAGTTCTGCTACGGTAGTTTTGCATGTTTAACTATACGCAAAATAATATTCCAGTGTAAAAGTTAATTTTATTTAGTTCACGATAAAGTCCTTGTTTAATAAATAAATAATTAGTCAATGATAAGTTGGACAAGGTATAGATAGCATTTTAATAAAATGTAGTGTGGGCGTGAAGTTCATGGCCACTTACGAAAGCACGTGAGTGCTCTATATTTTTACTTAAATAAGTCTGAAAAAGGGTAATGTTTTCCGAGAGTACATACGCCAATCATATCTGACTCTTTAAAGGTAGCAAAACAATATTGTGCCTCCTCCAAAGGCGGCAATAATATGTGACTCTACAATTGGCAATATAAAATATCTGATCTCCTATAGAAATCAAACTTCCCGGATTCCGATGGAATTTGTGTCCATTGTGGAATGACGAAAGACATAGGATATTTATTTACCCCCCCCACCGAATAAATGTTTTTAGTAGATTTTTTGTGTTTATATAACAACGACAATTTGGGTGATTCGCGAAGTTTCAATATTGTTTCTATTAAGTTTTGCTTATTTATGTTATGTCCAAGAAACAAAAAGTTATAAAAAAACAATATGAATATGAATGTCTTCGAGGCAACTGAATATTTCAGCAAAAAAGTATTACAAACTCAAAATGTAGTCTTCTTGCTAGAGTATAAAGGACACGTTGTTATTATTGTGATCTTGTTAGGTTTACTGTTTTTCTTTTAGTGCCACAGCTTGTACAATTTGAGAAAATAACCTTGTTAGTCTCGTACCAAGCAGTGTGATACGAAATACTAGAATAATACGTTTTTATTAAGGGTTTTCTAGGTGAATCACATTCCTTTTTAAATTCTTCAAAACAAAATAATTTTTTTCTAGTTTTTTTCAGTAAATAAACTTTAGGAGTTGTCATTAAAGTGCCTACTTATTAAATGACTAATATTTAGCTGAGATAATATTGACATTTAACAATTTAAGTACATGTAAATTAACACCACCAGCCAGGTCGTCTAAATGAAGTTGTAGTACAAAATATCATCAACAATATTACGCAATAAAGTTACAGAGAATGTGATCAACGTTGCAACATGTACAATGTTACCGAAAGTCGATCCGATACCAGCCTTCGGTGTCTAGATCTATCACTAATACTTGCTCAATTGCAGCGGCAAGTTATGCAGTAACTACGATCTACATAAACCAGTGATATGTAAATAAACTAGGAGATTGGATAGAGTAACTGCGTAAATGATCAATGTTTTGCAAGTTACGGTTAAAAATATTAGTTTGTTTTTTTGTTGTAGTGCATTAATCGAGAATTTTGTATATTGAAATTTTCATTCTATGCGTAAAGATTTTCACATTTTTTTTGTAGGTAATTAGTTAGTAATGTATTCAATACAATGTATTTAACTAACTGTGCAAAGGCTACTACCGTAAGAATATAAAAAGAATAGATAGCACATAACAGATAGAAAACAACGCATGTTTGAATAAATAATTTTGAATTCGAATTTATTCGTTAGCAAACCGCAACGTACCTACATGTAGGATTCACGTCATACGCATTCGTAGCTAAAAATCGCACACAGCCCGATGCGGGTCAATTCACAGACTGCCAAAAAAGAAATAAAAAAGGAAATACAGAAATATTCAAACGATTCGTTAGAACTTTATATTTAAAAAAATAGCTTTAGAGACTTGATATTTGACACTGGTGCCAATCTAAAATATCTGTACCTTGTAGGTATTTTTAAGAGTATTTAAAAAAATTCATAATCCAGAATATCTATATTAGATAGACAGC
>LGAG01000122.1:811955-840993 GCA_001278395.1 Lerema accius
CATAAACATATTGTTGCATGTATACCTATGTATTTGTTTTGAAATGAGAAAATTTTCTTGTTTTATGCCATGTTTGAAAGATTAATCTAAGTTTAATTGATCTTTGGTATTTTGGCACTTGATCTTACGGCCACAGTTTAAACCATAGATTATACTTAAACTTAGTTTACGAAAACCGTTGTTTAAATCTGCTTTGATCTTACGGCCCTAAGTAGAATAATTTTTGAAAATTAGAGGCGCATTTAGGATTCGAACTCAGACACTACGTTCGGGAAACCAATGTTCTAACCGCATACTGTTACTGTTTGCTAACTAAATGAAATAGCCTTGAAATAGCAAATATAATGTGTCTACGAGAATCGCACCCCAGTTCCTAATGCGATGAGATGGATTCACTGGAACATAAATTGAAAAGGGACTCGTTGAAATTTCTTTACTGTGCGAATTCCCTTTCAAGCAATCAAATGAAAATTTGCAAAGGCTACAGACAGAAGTTGATAGTTAGAATAATTACTGGATTTAAGTGGGTTTACTGAGAACAGTTATATTCTGTTTAGATAATATTTTGGGATACAAGATAAATTGCCTTGGCAATAATCGTGTTTTACCTACATCAACTCTAGTATTTTACAGTTATATCTCAAGAATTTTAAGTTCCATATTCAAATCAAAAGACCTGACAGACGTTCTGCCAAATATTTTATCTCTTGTAGTTTGGTTGGTCTCTTAGATTTTCACATCAGGTAGGTACTTCCAGATCGTCATGTAATTAAGTTAATTAAATGTAAGTAAGTAATTTTATTTTATTTTATTTAAACTTTTATTTCAGGCAACGAGACCCATAACATAAATACCTTATAGACTAACATACATAATAAATGCTCATCATTATCAGACAACTTTGTCTATGACGGAGTGTCAATAAATCTACCAGTTTGGTTGGCCCATGGGTACATCCACAAAGCAAGGAATGTATCTATATGTTCTTTCTTCCGTGGGTACATCAACATCGTGTGTTGTGCCTAGTTTCGGTCCGAAACTATACAAAAAAATCGGTTTTGTAAGTCGGTCCACGCGTTTAGAAGTGCAGCGACAAACACACGTACGCTAGGATTTTATTTATAAAAATAACAGACGTTTTAAACAGTGAACAAAGTCCAGCAATGTTAAAGAAAGAACTAGAAAAGGTTAAACAAAGCGGCCGAGAAGGTCAACATTATTTGCATACGTTGGAATGGAATAACCGCTCTGAGTAGCGACCGCCGCCGGCGTTCTATGCGCCGTGTAACGTAAGATAACTTTCAGGACATTTGTGAATTCACACACTAAACTTAACATCCTTTTATAATTATTAATAGCAGTGTAAGCAACAAACTGAATATTCGCATATTTTGACCCGACTGCTGCAGTAAATTTTTTTAACTCCTATTTACGCAGTTTTACGTAAACCTTGTTGTGGCAATCACATATTTTTATGTTATTCACTTTTCCAGTAATGTTTAAGTGATTTCATATTTTTAAGCTTAAATATTCACAAAAGCTGCTTTAAAAATGAATGTTTTTGTTTTAAAAATAAGACTAAACAATGGACTATAGAAGGACAGGTGTTTTTCCAGCATACGTAGGTTGTCATTGAGTAAAAAATTCTTGAGCGTCTCCGTACTTCAGAGGGCTGGCTCATTAGGCCTTCAGTCCCTGTTGTTATCATTAAATTTACAACACTTGGGTTAGCGTCTCACTCTTCCACTAATCCGCACTGGAGCAGCGTGGTGGAGTATGCTCTAAGCCTTCTCGTTTATGAGAAAAGATCCCTGCTAAGTAGGAGACTTTCTCAGTTACGGGAAAGGAGCCGTACTCAGCCATTAATGGGTTAAGGGTAAGGATATTAAGCGGGTGGCGTTCATAATAATCACATTTTAATTCACTTGAAGGACTAAAGGAGACTGGTAGCAAATGTACAATATTTAGGCTATTGAGGCTAAAATCTTACAATCCTTATAAATTGCCACAATTTAAAAGGAAAATTAACAATAATTTGCGTCTTTGTTCCCTAAATATTATACTTGAGCATGGCCATTTATTTTTGTGTAACATTGTTCTGGTAAAAAATGATATTTATATCCTCTTTTGATTGGAAAATTCTATTATTTGCCTCTAGATATTTTAGAGACATTCAAGCTTTTGATTTCTATGGTTTTGTGTATAATTAGGAACCTTTATAGTTTTGTTATGTCCGTTCATTTGTTTGTTAAAGTCAAGTGGACGAAAAGCTAAAAAGCTAACTTTAAAAGGTTCCAGTTTGCTTCACACTCCCAATGGAGATCAACCAAACTGTTTAAACTCTAGAGTGTTTCAAAGAAATAGATATACGAGTACATACACTCAAAAATCTTTACCCTGCATGCGCACTCGGATAAAAAGAAGTGGGTAATGAGGTATGTCACCATTTTTGTTCGATGTATACAGGTTAATGACTTAGCGATAACCCAACGAGTAACGACCTGTGGACTCCACATTCCTCATTCGTGATATATTATCTAAAAATTCCGCGTAATCGGGCAGAGTAAATCATTACCGTGACATGGCCTTCACAGTCTATATTATTACCCGACTGTTGCACATGGAGGGTAATGTTTTTCAAGCGTGTGTGTCTTTATATAAGTCCATTTCTTTGGCATGCTCTACGTATAAAAGGTCTTGACACATTTCAACATATAAGGTGTTGTTAGATTCGTCTCCATTGTTCTATGAAAGAATTCTATAAAAGATTACTAGTTTGGTTTGATTTTAGTTTAAGTATTTATTAAATATGCATTTTTTGTGTATTTTGTGGTATTCTATCCCCTTTAAACCGAGATTAAGATTCGTTCTTCCGTTGTTTTTTGTTTTGAATACTCATATTATGGTTTGTTTGTATAATGTAGGTTAATAGCCTAGCTGATGCTCAATGATCTTCGAACTTCGCATCCCCATGTGTAACACATTATCAAAAACCCCTCCGTAATCGGATAAAAACGCGTCCATTATAGGGCTCATGTGGAACATAATCTTTAAAGGGGCATGTTAATAAAAAATCCTTTTAACAAAGAAAACTGCAGTGGTTTTGTTTTTTCCTTTTTGTTTTGTTATTGACAAATAAATTGCGAGCTGTCAGTAAACAATTTTGTTACTAATTGACAGGTCGGAGGAAAACGTCATAAGGAAACTTGTTTGAAAGTTCTCCAAAATATTTGGACGCGTACAAAAGATTTTACGCACTTAGTTTAACCCCGTAGACGTTACCCCTCTTAATATAAGAACAAAGTTGAGACTGTGTGATATTTAGACAAGTAGATATTCAATGATATGTATTTGTGTATAATATCATCGTAAGTAATGAAATTGAGGCTTAAGGTACAATTCCTCTGATTTTCTGAAATGATATTTGAAAAAAATAAAATTGAAATTAATTACTATAGCTTTCTTCGATGAAACAAAACATCGTGACATATAGGTACCGCCTTGTCTTTTCCAAAAAGCTCTCAAACGTGTGTGAAGTCTGCGTATCTGCAGTCAGTCAGCGTGAGGTACTCAGACAATGTTCTTTACACATTGTAAGAGTGGACAGCAGTAAAGAGGGGACCAGGCGTACATTTATTAAAAATCTTTTTAAGCCCTTGATCTTAACCCATTAACAGCTCAGTCCTGAGCACGGGTCTTTCCTCATATCTAAGGAGGCCTAGAGCATACTCCGCTACGCTGCTCCAGTGCGGAAGGGTTAGTGGCCAACCCAGATGTCCGATCTTTTTATGCTGCCCAAGGGTTTCCGACATTTTGTCAATATTAATCACGCCCGTAAAGTCACGGTACTGCGTCATCGTTCTGTAATTATCAGTACGAAAGAGCAAAGCAACTTTATAATGATATTGCTATATAGAGATCGTAGTAACATCTTGAAAACAGATTATTGGCTGCGGTAATAATGATCTATACACCTTTATGTACTAGTTCTCCTAGAATTACAGTAGATACAGTAGCGTATTCATTGCCCGAGGCGACTATTCCTCGGTCTTCCTTGTTCAAAGACAAAATTATAATACAAACAGTTAAGTAAAGACGGGTTATTGGAGCGTAACCAGATACAGCCCTGACTGTTCCAGCGTGGCTTCATTTAAACATTATTTACAGTTACTCAGGGAGCTGTGCTTCTCATTTTACTTTGTATCTACGAGGGGAATCTTTATGTGAACAAAGGTTGCTAAGTAACCCTTATAGATATGATAGCTTTACCATATTGTTCAGAAATTAAAGTTAGAAAATTCTTAGCTTAGAGTGATACTTTATTTATTAGTTTGAACATCAATTGCCTGTATTAAGGCGTCAGGTTCAAAACCTACAGTTTTATTTATTGTTTTCTTCGTAGTAAGTAGTAATCTATCAACCATTATTACAAAAATAGATATAATGTATATGAGACCTAAATCCCGTTCTGTGGTATTATTTACTTGTTTCAAAATGCGACATATCTTTTTGTAACTTTGCTATTCAATTTAATCCAGGAGTTTGAAACCATTTGAAAAAATGAAAATGGAAATGGATTCTGTGAGGTAGGTACTACATTCTTATTAATTAGATAGGTACTGAACTATAATGTTTGTGATTTGATAAAATGTGTAAACAAAGTAAAGGTTATTCGATAATTACCATAAGTAAGGTTTAGTGTTACCTATCCCTTGGCAACTGGCGACATGAGACATGCATGAAAATGTTGGAAATGTATAAGTTAGTAAATAAATAGCCAAACTATAACTCCAATGTTTTATTTTACAATTTCTATACAAGTAATATTATGGCATCACAGATCATAATAATTTATAGTAATGTTTAATTGAATTTTATGTTATAACAATTTATAAATTATTCCAAATCAGCTTATAGATCAATGTTGATTTACATAACAGATGAATATCAAAATCAGTACGATGATCAGCAACACGTATAATTGTCAGAGTACTAAGTTAATTATTATTTGTCATTTATTTATTTAATTCGTCGCAGTCTTAATAATTATTTACTTACATGTACGTTAACAATAAAAAATAATACTTTTTATGCACCAATAAAAATTAAATTAAATCTTTTTGGCTTTATCAATGTTGTAAATTCCCGAAGATTGACTGTGCATATTTACCGTAGTATTGCACAGGTGGGAATGTTGGTAATGCTACGTTGTTTCTGTAATCTGGTGCTTCGTGGCTCTGTGGGTACTGCGATTGAAGGAATGCAGGTCCAGGCCTTAAATACGACGCCTTTCCTACATTAGTTGCTTTCGGAACAGGCTGCAAATGGATTTGCTGTTGAGGTAATGGCTGATATTGTGGTTGCGGCAACGGTTGATATTGTTGCAGCATTGGTTGATGCTGAGGTTGCGGAAGTGGTAGAGCTTGAAGCTTCTGTTGCAGTAATTGCGGCTGCAATTGATACTGTATTTGGGGTTGGATCTGCTGTTGCGTTTGCTGCGGTTGTATCTGATATTGATACTGAGCTGGTTGGACCTGGGGATAGATTTGGTACTGCTGGGCTGGCTGGTATTGTTGTTGCTGTAACAGCTGGAACTGTGGCTGCTGTTGTTGATATTGAAGCTGCTGTTGGTATTGCACCTGTGGTTGATGGTATTGAGCCTGTTGTAGTTGTTGTTGTGGTTGTGGTTGCGGTTGCGGTTGCAGCTGATACACGACTTCTTGTTGAGGTAGAGGCGTGGGCTGAAGTTGAGAGAATCTTGCAAAACTTATTGCGCCTTTGGGCTGGACGTAGTTCTGAAATTAAAGAAGTTAATTGTTATTTACGCCCTGTGTACTACTTCATATATAATTTTTAAACAAATATTATCAGTAAATTGCTTAAGTGACCTGATTATTTAAACAGTTCACACGGGACCAACATAAATTTCAAAGCTTTGCAAATAAAAAGTAGTGGTTACTCTATGTATTGACAATATATCACATTGTACGTGAACCATTCCATTATGGGAAAATTCACACGATATTGAAGAGAAGAGATTGCTTCAATGACATTGGTAACAATATACTTAATTGTTATGATGTGGTACTTTATTATTACCAATGTCGAAGTATGTTCATTATGAGGTAAAATGTAGTAGAAGGTTTATTATACTCATACCTCTATTTGTTGTTTAAAAAAAGTATATCATTCAAGATTCAGTAATAGCAATTGACATATGAAAAGGATTTATAGTTATTTAAACATACAGACTATCTGCCTTTGTATTTAGGTCATTCAGCTGTGCTATTTGTGAAATTAGATGAAGAACGGATGTCGTTATGACATGACATGGCCTTTAATTAATTAATTCTGTCAATGATCACAGACAATAGGTTCCTCTAGTTAACGGTTTAGTTAAATGTGTGTGTACAGTCAAAAGTGTTTATTGGTGTTATGCTTAAGATAAGTCGACAATAACATTTAAAATCATTACATATTACCTGGGTAGCGGCTTGTTTCTCCGATGTCTTAGTTTCTGGTTGTGGTTTTAATTCTCTTTGTGTTGGTTGATGGTTTTGTTGTTGAGGCTCTGGAGAATATGCGGGACTAGGTTGAACAAGTTGAGCAATCTGAACAGGTTGTCCTTGATAAAGTGGCTGTTGTCCAGGATATAATGGTACTTGAAATTGATTTATGGCAAAATCTTGGTATTGTAGTTGTGGGATTTGCTGATAGACAGGCTGACCAACTGGGCCCAATGTTTGTTGATATTCCAAAGGTTGTTGGACCAATACTTGCTGAACGTTCTTGGGTTTCTGAGACGGCTTTTGGCTATATTGTAAAGCGTTTTGTTGTGGTTGTAAGGACACTCTATGTTCGGCGTACGCAAGATTGGAAGATACAGGTGCAGAAACTTCATAAGTTGTAGAAGACCCGAGCTGTAAATTAAGAAATAATTGTCTAAAGAATACAGAAAAATTAAAATAAGAAGGCATCAGTGAAGGTAACTTAAGAACGAAGTATTACAATGACAATTTAAAAATTATTTGGCATCTCAACTCACCCTAGGTTGATAGACAGAGACAGGAGCATACAGATGGCTGGCAATAGCTGACTGGAAGGCTGGACCCTGACCGGTCAAGACATCCGAAATTTTCGATACGGGCGGTAACGGAGTTGCATAGATTTGCTGAAACAAATACAGTGCTAAAATCATGTTTGCGTGCGTTTTATATACTTGGGTAGATAATAGCTACAAAATGAAATTGATTCCAAGAAGCTGCTAAATATACGAAAATAGATTAGGTAGGTTTTTCGTTAGAACGTTATTATATAGAGAAAAAAGAAGAGTTCAGTGAGTGTGTTAGAGCGTAAACTCGTGTAGAGTAAATTATTCTTGCAATTTATCACAAATGTAGTTATGGCTACTATAAAATGGTAACAAGGAAAGATAAGTATATCTAATAATAGAACCGGTCGTTTGTGGCCGATTGCTAACAGAGTTAATAGTTCTCTTGACACCTGAACATCACGAGAAGATCAAACAACAAAACATAACAAAAAGTGTCTGAATATTCCTTATTCAAATAATAATTCGAATATAAAATGTCTTTCTTTATTCTCTGTATTTTTAGTGATGCGAGCGTTATATGAAAGAGTGGTATAAAGTGACACATATTGCGTGCTCGACTCCTAGTACGTGATCGCGTTTTCTATTGAAATAAATTTTGTAAACAAGTTGCTTTTCACCCTTCTTTGAAGTCCTTCACAGAGACGGTAATAGGCAGTTTATTCAAATGATGACAGCATAGCAAATATCTAAGCATATGAAAACGTAAAAATTGTTGACAAGACTGTTTTAACGTTATTTTAGTTTTGGTCAAATTACGTTTCTACTAAAGTAGATCCTCAACTCGATTGTCTAAAATGAATAAAAAATGAATAAAAAATGAATAAAAAAAAATATTACATTAGGTGAAAATTTTCGCATCAGTTTGTTAAAGGGAACAAACGTTCAACAAATTAATGCCACCTTTATAACCAACAGGCAGCGTAGCGAAAGAGGGTAGGTTCACAAATCTCCGGAAACCGAAAATCAGTGGCTAAAAGCTGGGATTCAACACTTTTACGATATTAGCTTTCGCCGCAGTCCGGCCTTTCGAAATAAAAACCCTAGGATTATTGTTCTTGCGTAGAGTAAATCTGGCATAGAGACAATAGAACAATAATAAAAAGAATCCTACATCGTCTGTATGTATAAAGTATTCAATAAAATATTCTTCATTAAGCCCAAGGGAACCTAACCTACTGCTCGTCATACCGTATTCAGCTTAATAATGGGCGATATTATGGCCAGGTTCCTCTTGTTAGAAGACACTGAGCTTTGTACCATCCGACTTTAATCGTTATCGTTTTATCCATTTTGCTAGCTAGGTACCATCCTCCTCCTCGTCCATATTTACGTGTTGGGGTTGTCCGGGAGCCAGAAATAATGCTGTATCTCCATCTTTTGATTTTAAGGAATCGATGACACCTTTAGTATTACTAGAGTCTTTGAGCGACGATCCCCTTATCATAAATTTAATATTATAATATTTAAATGCTTCTTTCGGTTGTATAATTAATCTGTGGGACGCTAGAAGGAAATCCCCATTATTTGCGGGTGCGTCTAAACGCCGACAACTTTACAGTCGGGAGGGACAATTGGGCCATTATTGCATCGCTTATGGACTTCTCTGGTATTCCATCCGTTCCCGCTCTGGTACGTTAGAATTTATTATTTTATGGTTTCGTAAGGCAATGCCACAGGGCTGTTTGAGTTTGTTCACCTTTTTGTTTACGTTATAGCTGCCAATGGGGTTAATAACATGACTTGATTAATTATGTGATAGCATGATCAATTTACATGATACGTATAAGTATAGCACCAATTTATATGACTAGTAAGAAGTGATGTTATAAATCTATAAATTCTGTGTTATTAGGTCAAACAAAATTATACCAAAATAAACAAGTAAATAAAGTGTATTTTGGCTTAAATTCGTACTCTTAATAAGTATTTATTTTAACACTACGTTTAACTTATAAATTTTATTAATTAGGGTGGCGGCTGACGATACTTAGAGGTACAAATCAACAAATATTTACTCACCTTGTTAATAAATTCTACTAACAATTTTGAATTTTGTGATCGCTTCTTGCAAATTATTTACTTTCTCACCATTTAGCCACGGAATGACATAATTAATTGCAAGAATTTTGAAAACATTTCTTCATAACGACTAACGCATCCATGGTATCAATGTAAGATTAAATGAGTTACATTTTATAATCCCATTTTTTAACTAACGGAGTACTGTTATCCTACTGTGGTAGTACCATTGGGGTTACACAGTCTAGCAAAAATTAGGTGAATGGGTTTGTTAATTATTTAGCAATATGTAAGATAAGATTGCATCCGTTTCAATAATGGATCGTGTGGTGTCGCTTCCTCTATAACTTTTATTTATGGATAGTGTATACCTACAAACTTTGTGCATTGTAGGATGGTAGAATTCATTGTTCACGGTGCAATGGTTGATTACTCATTGTAATTTTAATGCCAAACAACCGCAGGGGAACGATTTGCTGACCATACGATATTAGATACAGATTACTTTCAGAACAGAGCAATACATTTTAATCACGTAAGTTTATACACTCACTCTTTTACCGCCTTTATATTAGAAAATTTATTGTTTCAGAATTACATGGTTTTGTCGTATCT
This sequence comes from Lerema accius, assembly GCA_001278395.1. Classification (NCBI taxonomy): domain Eukaryota; kingdom Metazoa; phylum Arthropoda; class Insecta; order Lepidoptera; family Hesperiidae; genus Lerema; species Lerema accius. Next base: position 821,704 of record LGAG01000122.1, read on the forward strand.
ATTGCTATTAGTAGTATTTCTGGTCGATGTTTAGTGACAAAGGCAAGAATTATTAAACGTAACTTGCAAGTAATTTGGAAGCAAGATCAAAAATAAGAATAAAAAAGTCTTATATCCATGAAAACTCTCGCGATCATCGAGTACACCATACTTTAACTACTCTATGTTACAGTCACAAATTGCTGCAAACCAATATCTAACTACTGGTTCTCATTAACTGTTGCATTTCGCCCGTAAATCGAGCGAACTCATCTAAGCTCTGTTAATTCCGTCAATTGTTTTATCCAGTGTTTCGTTTTAGCTGTAAATCAAATAATGTAAATCATGATTTAAGGTTTATTGCACTAGTTCGGTTGTTCTGTTCAGTGACTGAATTAGATTAGGGTTGGGATAGATGGGAACATTAAATCTAATGTATTCAAGCGGTATTCTAGATTGGTCTAGTTCTATTGGTACAGGTACTCGTAACTCGCCGCATTTATTCCCTTACGTATTTGTGTTTTGTTAATGTTAACGTTAGGAAATGTAACAAAAGATTACAGAGTAAAGTCGAAGTAATTTTTTTTAATCAATGTTCTTATAGAACAAGAAAATAAAAAAGTATTGAATGATTACAAAAAAAAATCTGCTTGAAGTAAAGTTAAAATATAGACACCTAAATATAGATAAACATTTAAATTTTTATTAAAAGTGACGTCAAATTACTTTAAGAGAAATGTAAAGCCTTAGAGTACATCTTAGAGCTGATGGCTGAAAAAAGCGTTGGGGTACTGAAAGAGAATAACAATAAGTGGAACCATCCAATTTTCCTAACGTCTAATATTCAGAGAACGATCGTGGCCTTTTAAAATCTTCATACATTTTGACGAAGATGCTAATTTCTGAAAGACCCATAGATCCTAAGGGCCCCATAAAAGTCCTTCATAATATATTAACCTCCAACTGTCACTCACACCTTCATAACTTTTACTCATAATTTTGCAGGTGCGTTCATCAACTTTACATCCGGTTGATTTTGAAACCCTCAACTCCCGCCATTAAAATTTGTACCATCAAAGAGTACTGCGTAGGGTTGGCGCCATCTGGCCCATATTGTGACAGTAATCGCCTTATCTTCGGTGGCAAGGGGTGACCCTTGGAACAACGTTCACGTAACAATCCTTTGTGTTTTAAGTACTTGAGGGTTGGGATGTCTTTAGTATGTTGGAAGAACCAAACCAAAAACAAAATTGTGAAAACAAGGCCAAGTTCCGTGCTTGCCCAGTGGAGGAAAGAATTGATATAAATTTGTGTTAAGTTCTAAAGAAACTCGTAAGTTAGGTTAGGTCCTACTTTCTTGGGAACTTTATTACTAGACCACTACTAACTAACCTAACTTTAGAGAGCTGAGACTTTCAGCGGACATAAGGCGTTATCGCATATGGAGGTTATATGGGTAGTATAAAATTAAATACATTTTAAACATTCAATTTTTTTGTGGTAATAAGATAGGTATAATAAATTAAAACTTATTAAAAGTCAGTAACATAAAAAATACAAAAAACTTCGCGCACAATTCAACATTACAATTAACACACGGTATTGACTTTAAATTTCCAATTAAAAGCCAAACTTGTTTTTGGGTTTACCGAATACGTGAGTAAAAAAACAACATCCCAGAATAACTTGGCTTAAGTATATTTTAAACCTATTTTATAAATTCCCCCACCCCAGCTGTATCCCGTATAAATAGACCCTTATATCGTCCCATCCTCGCGCACTGGGATCGCAATTACGGCTAAGGAATGGCTGCTTCATTTTAATACGAACATTGCCTGTTATTTATTCCATGTTTATGTTACGCCTTATAAGTAACTGTAAGCGTTTAATTTTGCCTTTGAATGTACAAAAATTTGTTTTATACGCTTAGGACTGGTTTATTTAAAGACGGTATTTATATTTACTCTTTCATTAAAATTTATTTACATTTTATCTTTAAGGTGTTAGGAATACCTCAGCGTCTTAATAGACGCGAAATCATAAGAATGACTGTTGTATTTGTCAACTTAATAATACGTGAAAATGTTAATGTTAAATAATGCATGGGTAAGTTAAATGACTTAGTTTAAATTTGCATAAACCAGCCAAGGTTATTAAACTAGTTTATGGCCTATTGTTTACTACAATGACTAATGATTAAATTTTGACGGCAGATCCAGTCTTTTAGTTTTTATTCTGTTTGTTAAGTGGATTATAAACGCGGTGCAAACCTCTAGCCGTAAGCATAGACAGACAGAAAGCCATTAATCAAAGAGAAAACAAAGTTATAGCCACTGTCGTTAACCTACTTTGAATTAAAAAAAATCTAATAGTCTAATGAATTGGTCATGTTACAGTTTAATTATTAGTTACCTACTCTATATTACATCATGTTATGTCATTATTACGTGGTATTATGTATAACGGAGCTATCTATTGTGTTTTATTAATTCAATGCACTTGAACTAACTTCTACCATCAGAATAATATCAGCGTCTTAATTTATTCGAATGTTACTTTCACTAAAACCTCACCTACAAATTACATCATACAAGATGTTAATGATCTTAAAATTGTATAAGATGTAATGATAAAATTATTCTGCGAACATTTCAACCAATTCATTTTATGTAATTTAAGAGATAAATTAAAACCTATTTGGTTTTTATTTTATTTAATTGGAGGCCTTAGAAAGTGTTATATCAACACGATAGTAGTCATAAACGTTAGCCGAGATTCCATCAATAGTAGCTAAAATTACGTCAATTTAATTATTGATAATTAATTATTAATTAATACAATTATTGTATTGTTTACGATACCGCCAAAGCTTGTCGACTACTTAGTTTTATGTTCTCAGGGGTTATTGATGTCTGATGATTTATAATGCAAGCCTGTGCACATTCTAATTTAACAAATAAAATGTGGATGCCTTTTGCTATCACTGATGTTAACGGGCAAAACTGCCTATTTACTAAATAATCATTTGGTAGCTATAGAAGTTCATCTTAGAAGTTGGCATAGTTAATGTTTACTCTGAGAAGAAGTGCAAAAAACTAAATTTAATACTTTTTGGGATCACTTGTATTTTTATTAGGTACACATTCTCAGACCAAAAAATATTATAGACTATACAATAGTGTTCTAAACAAAAAGGTGAGGGCATTTTTTTTTCTTTTTTTTTACGATCTGACGTATGGCACCGAGCACGATCTGCCGAGCAATGTACCGGGAAACGTTTCTCCCTACCACCATCTACCACGTATTTTGGTTCCGAAGACTGCGTCTATATATTTTTTGGTCTGTGGGTACGTACTGTATTTTCTCATGAATACAAAAATAAAGTAAAGGCGTATACATCTAAAAAGGTACAACTTATTTCCTAAAAGTTTCTGTTCATTTTCTTAGTTGTCTGTCATTTGTGTTGTCTGCCGTAATGTACACGTTACGCTCAGCAGGCAGGGTCACCATTACCTCTGCTAGATAATAAAGTTCCCGCAACTTGGACAGGTGTTGACCTTTTCTGTGTTAGTTAAAACTCACCCTTAAAGTCGTAACTGTAGTAATTGGGATCAACAGAGTTCCAGAGTATAGAATATTATTTATATTGTCTCCTCAAAATAATAATTGTAAATGCTTACTCAAGTATATCTCCTCACTAAAATTTCCTGTTTCTGGGTGATATGGAATATAATAAACGGCATACAAATGTTTTTTCATCACATAAGTTGCTGTCTTCTCCATAAAATGAACTTGGGGCCACATAATTATTTTCAGTCACTATTATTCTAACTAGGCTGCGTAAACATCCCTAGGTTAGGTTGGTTTACAAAAAAAAATATTCATATTATTAACTACGATTCCCTGTGTCATGGGTATTGTAACTCACATAACTTGGTAAAGGACACATACAGACGGAGAACAGAAATCAAAAATCCATCATTCAAATACCCGCTTTGATGAAATCGAATTCAGGAACAACTAAATGGGCGGTCTGACATGATAACCTGATGGTCTGATATGAGTCACCTTTTCTGAATAACGGGATTCTATACTATGTATTGATAGTCGAATTTCCGTTGACGTTTACAAGTAGTTTTTCTATAATCATAAACCGGTAAGGTACGACACAGGAACCCAAGTTGACCTGAATGTTATACAACTTCCACTTGTTGCACATGAGATGTAATATCACGGCTGTTCCTGACATGGGGTGACGCAATGACATGTCAGAACGGGTCTGTTTCCTGCCAAACGACGGCTAAACACCAAATGTTTCGACATGAACTCAGCGAATGGAAAATACGTATAACTGTAATTTGCGTGTACGAGTTTTCCACATGACTGTCGCGTGTAAAATTAGTTATATTTCAAACATTCGAGGCAATTATTTTAGATATGACTTGTGTCAGAGAATGGTCGTTAAGGTAGGAATTATGTGTAATTTTAAGTTCTGTGACAATTTTTGTGAGTAAGGAGAAAATTATTACTTTTTTATTTCGTTAGCTGATTGCGTTAGACGAAGGAGGACTATTTCCTTGCCACGCTATGCAGCCCAAATATCTTGAAGGATTGAAACACAGGAGGTGTTTTTGGAGTCATCTGTAATGTAAGAGTGATAGGCTATACAATATATTTTTTAATATAAGTTCAGGAGACGGTATTTCCTTCTATTATTTGTTACTAGTAATAAGATGTAGTTTGGCTGTACTTGGTCAGTGGCAATTTCTTATTAGAACACTAACCAAGGCACAGAAGCGCACAAGATTTTTTGCTTTTTGTAGTAACTGGTAACCTATCAAATTACTGACCGTGTCCACAGTTACTTAATCTGTATTGCTTACGTTCTTAATCTCGACTATTCGTATGATCTTACATCAATGTTCCGTCGCGCTATCAGTCAAAGCTATTAGTTGTAACCATAATATGATTTAATCGCCTATTAATCTGTATGATTCACTTATCATGATGGTAAACATAGATTGACATTTCAGTACGCTTATGATGGTTTGATATGAAATAGTGGTTGAAATTGTATCATCTAATACCTAGTTCCACCAACAGTAAATGAGGTGAAATTTATTTTTATACTTATGCTTTTAAGTAACTTGAACTCTCTTACTTAAACTTCTACCGTTTTTTCAATATTATTTTAGTGTCCCTCTTATCATAATAGAAGTTTACGAAGTTTCATAGTTTCTACACCACTGTTCCTTATTTATCATTTACCTAGTAAAAGTTACAAAATTAAGCAGTGTTTAACCTAAATATAGTTACAAGTACGGAGTTATTAAACATTTCCAGGTGCCCTATCATTATAACATTTAATATGTGCACCACATGTGGCTTGTAGCTTGCGTAACTAATAGGCCGGGTTTGGGCGAGACCTGCATGTATGAACATTGGAACCAGTTTCCTGCCGATACAGACTTTCTTACGATCTTGTAGAAACATCTATACATCTAAATTATACCTTCTTATACAATTATACAACAAGAAGCTGATATGTTATGCTACTAGGCGTGAAGACACGAACGATGGCAAATAATTATCGTTGAGATGATAAGGACACATGCAATGTAGCGCGGAAGATTTTTTTCAAATATTTACTTATGGACGTTACATCTCTTATAAAATACCATTTTCGTTTTCATTTAATAAGTCTGTGTTTATGCACGTCTATCTTTTTAATAAAATTAAAAATCTCCGTCTAATAAATCACAAAAACAGACGTTAGAGAAAATAATGCTACTTTCAGACCCCTAAAGCGATTTCAAATACTACACCGGGGAAATAAATTTAAAAGAAGTTTTCTAAGAACATAAGTAAATAGTAGAAGGTAGCGGTGATATTTAATACAGTAGCAATTCAACAACGAAACGAGGTATAAATTACATTTCTTGCTCGAAATGCAAGTCTTGTGAGCCAAATTAGATTCACAAATTGGATTTGCTCTCTCATCAGGTATCCAGTCTAGACGCCAGATGAAATTATGGCTAAATAATAAATTATATCATGTTTAAGTTTAACGGTTCATCAAATATGAAAGTTAAATTTAAAAAGGATAGCCGGGATAAAATACTCGTATTCAAACGTGTTTGTAAGGTATTTTAAAGATGGATGGATGACGATATAGCCTTGGATGGAAATACGCATTTATTTAGGTTGGTTAAAGCTGGGTTTGAAATCAAGTGAGCTGATGCAAATAAAAAATTACAAAACATTGTTAAGACAGCATCTCAAATGCATGAAACTCACGCATTCACTGATAAGCAGAGCAACGAAACAGAAGAAAACGAGCGTGCAATGTTTCCTCGTACTTTATTGGCGCAAGTCGCGGCTGCCGACGGGTTCTTTATTAAATTTCTTCCAGAAACTTCGCTCATAAATCTAAGTGAATCGTAGGACTTGGCAGCTTGACGACAACTGTCACTTGGCCCGTGAACACGGTATGAGTCGTACGAAGTGAGGAGATTAGGGAAATTTTATTATAAATAACTTCGAAATGCGAGCGTTAGTCCTTTATTGTAACGCGTCAATGATTCTTGATTAAGACTAATGATATGGTTGTAAATAATAATTATTGTGTTAAAAGTTTTTCGAAGTGACATGCTTTGACTTTGCGTAAAACAACGATTGGATAGAAACAGGTAGACAGATTAGATGTATAAAACATAATGGAACAAATAAGGCATGGGTACACAAATAGATTGAATGATTATAATGTTATTGATAGTGTGACCATGAACATCATTTAGATAGCAATAGCATAGAATAGGACGATACTGAAGGTCTCAATTAATGAATTTTATATAAATAAAAACTAACAGTTAACAGATGTATTGAATACAAATCTTCCTTATATTTAAAACATGCTACAGTACCCTATTAAAATATGTATAGAATAGACCTGTATCGATCATGTTTTAATCGATGCAGTGACGTCAAAAAAAAGGTTTGCTATTTATGAAATTATCCGCAACGCCACAATATTAAGAGTTGAGCCGTTTTATTACAAATTCTTAAAAAATAAAATTAGTTTCCAAGAAAAATCTGAATTCTACTCGGATGATAAAGGAACAAGAAAGGAATAACAAATTATAAGTTTACTTGTTGTTTTCGCTTGTAGCTTTGTTATTATTATTTTATACTAAAACACAAGTCTTATTAAATGATAATTTGTTGAAAAGTTTTTGTGAGAAATATTTCGTCAATTGCGTATCACCCAACGCGCAGTGTAGGGTGATTGTGGCTGCTTAATTACTTTTTAAATTATTAGCCTGATTATCTATGATAGTCTTCCTTAAAAATTTATGAAACTAACGGGTTGAATTCTTTGCAATTTTTAAAACCAAAGTAAATTCCAAGGTGGAAGAGTAGGGAGCACTTGATTCTTTTAGAACATTGTCAAATGTCTTTTAAAGTCTCAGGAATGTTTCCACTAGTAGTAATTACTACTAATTAGTAGAACATCAAAAAACTCGACAGCTGTACGGGCATCGTAGACGAATCAAATAACTACTCTTTATGTACTCCTCAAAACACATCCTTTTTCGGGCTTAGTCAGGTAAAGTAGGTTTACTTACATGTGTAGGTGATTTGTCCTGCTGTGATTCCTTGGAGTCAGCATATTCAATTCCTGGAGTGATGGCGGGAGACACTGAGAAAATATACAAGAATATGAATAAGTATATATGTAATTGATTATTTTAGTCAAATAATGAATAATTAGATGAGTATCGTATTAATTGCCAAAGTTAAACGCCATCAACGATATACATTAAAGTTGTCGTTAGTGACAGATAATTAGGTTTTATCGTTAAAAATGTTTTTTTCTTTAAATAATAACTGTTTTGTTGAAAACTATCACAAGTATTAGGTGTTTAGAGAGAAATTGCTGCTAATTAACCTGTCCTAATTATAGTAGGCATTTGTAAATTAATTTTGACCAGTCTTGATTAATTATATTATTATCAGGGATTTGCATAATCCAGCCTGACTTATGTGTCAATTTGCACTAATGAGATGATGTAATCAATGTTTTCATTAACACTATGTTAATAATAAATTAGAGCAATTTCACGCTAATCGTATTTCGTGATGACTTATCTTTTTTGATAACTTTTAGACGTCATAATGGCAATGTATTTTACGTAGAATATTACAAAATATATGAATTTCCAAAAAATAGTTTTATATAATTTTTTTTTAACAGGAACTTTCAATTAAAAAAGTCTCGAAACTAGTTCTACCTTTCTTGCGTGTTCTTTATTTTTTCGAGATATTTTCGAAACAATAGTTTACAAAATAATGTTTGAATAAACCGTAGAAAACATAATTTACATCTAAGTTACACTTCAATATCCCACAAAGGTAAACAATTTGTCTGTTAGCATATCAGTTGGTCGTCGAATCTCGATCCTCACAGGTCTTTATGGGCAATATTTCTGCGAAATGTTATGTTCGCACGATATTAGTCGCACTGACTCCGAGGATATCAATTTATTGCCCCATCACAATCGTAAGCACTGTCTTAAATTTATCGTTGTGTGAATAGGTAGCTTGGAAAGACAGCGATTTGCTTGTTTTTGAAGATATAAGTCGTACATTCACTTTATGTAAACCTGCATAGTACTTAAAACAACTAGTTGACGTGTAGAACTTTATTACTTACATTCACCTTATATAAACCTGAGTATAACAACTACGTCACGTGTCAAACTTTATTATACTTTGTATTGTTGGAAAGGCTGGTTTGTCTGCAGAAGAGCTCTTTGCAACATAACAATAATCAAGATTCAGGATCCACCAGGGACTACTTCGGGGCTTTGTCATAAAACATTAGCATAGCAATTGTTATCGTTAGATGAACCTAGCAACATAAAAATTTACACGTAGGTTGGCTATTAACCCTCCCGTTAGCTTGCGCTGCAGATGCATGGCACAGCAGCTAGGACTCTTTTGTTATGAGAAGAGTGCAAAGTAGTCAGCCTTTAAAGGTTTGAGGGCATGAATAGATTAATTTATAAATTTAACTAGTGGAGCCGCCCTCGCTTCGCTTCGGGAAACCTATCGAGTCGAGACGAAAGTAAAAAAAGTAGCCTAAGTTACTCCTTATTACGTCAGCTACCCGCCAGTTAAAGTCCCGTCAAAATCGGACTAGCCGTTTCAGAGATTAACCGGATCAAACAGACAAAAATAAAAATAAATGTTATTTTGATACGTGTTCTGTGTATATTATAGATACGTATGCATTAAGTAGGAAGCTATAGAAAATAGTAATAAAAGCTATAAAAAAATAATATAGTAATAGTAAGTTATAGAAAATAGTTTTACCCGTAGAGATAACCGGTGCTCGCTTGTCAACTGAGACTGTCTTTTGAGCTCTTTTTTCTGCGTTTTGGTCTCCATTATTTTGAGACGGCACATCACCAGCCCGCACTGCGGCCACTAGCAGCAAAATAACCTGATGGAAGTAGAATGTAATGTAAACATTGATATTACTGAAACTGTAGCTACTCTTATACATACTCGTATGGTGGTAAGAGAATGAGCAAATGCTGATTATATTAGCGATTACCCAATCCATAAATCATATTTGATAACCAATTTTAACAGGCCTATTACATAGTGGGTATTATATAACAGTGTATTATCATTTATAATAACTACTAATTGCATCTGAATTGTTCACTCACAATGATTGAATAACTGTGTATGGTATTTTAAAGACAGTATTAATTTTCGTGTTAATAGCTTAAGTAATAGAATTTAGCGCGTCTTTTTAATAGTTTCTTTAATTTGAAAGTAAAAATATGTAGACCAAGATAATGAAATTAATCAGAAAGTCAGAATCACTTCAAATGCGATATGAATTCATATTGTATCGGCTTACACGTTTAAAAATGTAATACAATAAGAGAGATGATAAGAAAGAGAAATAACTATTAGAGTAAAAAATATAGTAGGTATTATAAAAAAAACGTCAAAAAGCACTTCAAAACCAACCACTCCCTACGCCTAGTCACTAAAAAAAATCACAAATTGCACCAAAAATAAACACTCAACTAACCACAAACTTCATCTTCGACGAACTCTATCACTTGTTTAATTTATACTTCTGTAAAATTTATACAAATTATTAAATTTTATATAAAACACAATCCGTCTCTTCTGTGCCGTTCCGTACACTTCTTTGCCTTTCTGCTATCAGAGCCTAAGTGCGCGCACGCTGCCTTCACACTCACTTTTATGCCTCCAACATGTCATTTCTATTATATTTGAACAGGTCGAGCTTTTCTCAGTCGCGCCACTGTGAATTGGCCGTTGACAAAAAAAGACAGATGTCTGTCTTCATATATTTTTTTCAATCTTGAATGTTTTCTTCAATATATTTTCTTCAATTTGGAATGTTCAAAATTACGATGCAATTTTGAATTTTTGTATACTACAAATATTTAGTAATAAAATCTCTATCGTTGTATGGATTTAGTTCTCAATATTAAGATGAATTGAGTATTGATAATATTGGATATTATTATTACAATTGATTTCAAATATTGAAAATACTGTAGCTTAATTTAGATGCACAAAAAACTGGGAAAAAAACAGATTTCTAATAAAAATAATGTTAATTTAAAATTATGTGTATTTCCAATTTCTTTACATACAATTTTAAAGATAATGGATACTATATGTATAAAGAAATACAGTTACGGTTCCTTGAAGATTTGAGTTTTTTTAATTATACGTTACTAATAATGGCTTTAACGGTACCTTTAATTATACGTAACTTGTGCCTAAATGATATTGGCAATTAATTACAGTTGAATCATAATTTTAATGATGTAGTAACGATAATGAATTCTGATTATTCGTATCTAAAGGTGTACTTACCAAAAGTTTTACTTTTTAGCTGTTTTGAATACAAGACAGATTTTGCTTATGTTCTAAAATAAAATAACAAAGTTCTATAACTTTGTGTGATGCAAAAGGCATCTGTAGCAGAAGGATTGATTTCTAAAGGTGGAAAGATGGAATAAACGATGGTGACCCTATTAAAAATATAACATAATGTACCTAATAAAAATGATTATGGTTTATTATAAAATTCCGCGTCGGTTGGTCTCAAAAACAATTCTTACTTATTAATTTGAAGATCACAACAATAGGTCTGACAGAAAGTTATTCTGAGGGCTAATACCATTTATGAAGTGTTTTTGGCACTGGTTTATGAAAACGAAAGTAAAGTTTTGATGTGTTTGTATTCAAGTACTGAATCAATGAAAATATCTTCGATTGCTTATTCACAATAATAAAATGAAGTAGGTCAAACTTGGGACAAACTATGATTTGAGCTGCGTAACTTGTAGTCGTAAATAATGGTTAATGTTAAGTGATTATATTGAATTCGGTTAAGTTTGATATTGATATAATATTCATAATACATTAGTTTGGTAATTTAAATGATGTAGGGTGTATGAATAGTTGTGAGGTAAAAACGTAAAGTAAAAAATTATTTAATTTTAGTTTCATAATTTTTTAGTGCTACAACCGTATCTATCTCGTAACATGACGATGAACCAAAACGTTTTAACATTTTTCAAAACAATATTTTTGGTCATAAAATTATATGTATGAAGAAGAAAACAAACAAGTCAAAATACCTAGATAACTTACGCCACTTATAATATAAAATATCAATAGGTAATGAAGCTAGCAAACTTTACCAACTTTTCTACATTACGTGTAAACTTACAGCAGTACTGAAACAAGTTGTAAACAAAGCTTAAGGGAAGATTCTAATCATAAATGAAATTGCTTCGAGTTTCAAATTATTCTACCGACATTCACACTCAAGAATGTAGATTCAAAGATAAAACAAGAAGAAAATTTAATTGCACATCCTAGTTCTGAAACAAGAAACTTTTTGGTTTACATTTTGTGTCGCTTACATTGTTGATGAATGGGCACATTAGAGTAAGATGCTTCTATAATATAACTCACGCATAAAATAATGTAATTTTTTTAAAGCGTATCTCTAACAATATTTAAAAGATATAGCAGTATTAACTTCTCACTGCGTAATAATAGCCTTTCAGCAAAATAAGTATAATGATCTTTAAGTATCTTTTACGTTCTTTAATCGATATGATTACAGAAATAATAAAAAAAATGTATCAATTGCGTAAAGTCACAGAGTTATGCAAACAATCTATCATCGCTTATCTTGGCAGATTATTTGCGATTCGTTTAACTCCAGGAGTTATACTCTCTTTTCCCATGTCTAAAACTTGTCTGAAAAGCGAGAGAAAATATCTTACAAAAAAGTATCATCTATTTGTGTCCTTATAAATAACAATTCTAATACAATAGATAGACTCAACCCCGCCAAGTTAATTTAATTAAGAGAAACAGACGCAGACTGACGTGAAAATCATTAATTACTCTTGGTTAAATTACCATTTCTCCGCAATACAATTGCTACTCAAGATGTCTAAGCTTTTAGTTAAGATTAGTGATGTCCCAAACAACCGTATCAGTATTCGTATTTGTCTGCAGATGTTCGTTGACAATAAGGTCAAGTAAATGACTTCATTACCTATGTTACGAATAATGACTTGAACCTGAGCATATATTCAATACTAGGTATATTTCAATAAGAATCGATTAGATTGTCCTAATTATATCTATTTCCACAAGTTTCTAATTTATTTCTATTCCGTCTAAACTAACATACACTTTAATATCATTGTGTTTCGACAAAGCTACAGACACATTGTAAAATACATCTAGTATTATTACGTCATGATGCTCGTCTTCTGTTGACATCTTAATATGTATGAGATATAGTTCACGACGTTTGTCTCCACATTAGTTGAGTATTCAGTAAACAACGACGCAATTTAGTGTATTTTATGAAGGAATGCTACCTTACAATTAAGTTGTTTAGGTATATTGTTTCCATTTATATTAACAGAATCTAGTTTTGTTGTATATTGTAGTTCAATACTCATTATTCATTAGTAGCCTATCCATCGATTATCTTTGCTATTTTTTTAAAACATTTTAACTCTTGCAAACCTTTTTTCCAGGAATGAGGAAAGTTGGTATTTTTTTTTAAACTTTAAAAATTCTTCACCGTATCTATACAATTTTTGTCAACATGCTTTATATTTATTACTTTTAAATACCACTAAAAATTATACAAAATATTATTCAATACGCCAATCCACAGTATTATTACTCTTAGGTCAAGCACAGACATGCACTCCGCTCGCCATTAGTTCCCGTGTAACAAGAACCTAATTAGTGAAATGTATTACAAGAACTCATTGCATGCACTTGTTACGTCGACTTCCTTTGAATAACCAACATTTTATTTTTCTCCATCTTTTTATTAAAAGTAAGCTTGGAATAGTATTCTTCATTTTAATTATCATAATGTCACTTTTCTAATCATAAATATTTTTTTATTTATTGTTGTTGTGGCACTCGTTGTAACGCGTTGTTCTTGTGTCAAAATTTTAAGTAGGTATTGTAAGATATTAGAGATTATAGACCCTTGTGACAGAAGGAAGGACGGAATGCCACAGAAATTAAAACGGACCATACGTATTTCGTAATGCTTCTTCATTAAAATATGATAATTACTACAGCCACCTCTATTTGCACTGCAATCTGTAAAAAAAAACGATAAAAAATAACAATAGCGAGTTGGTAGCATGTTACACCAATGACACGTTGACACGGTTAGTTGGAATACTTTTCAATGTACTCAAAATTTACCTATGAAATTGTGTATAAATAAAAGAGTACCCAATAATTTTTATAATCGTGAGTAAATTGTACTTTGTTGCCTTAAGCATTACTTTTTTCAAAAGAAGTTAACATTGCTCGTAAAATTATACACTGAAACATAATACGTAAGCTGAAGACGTTCTCATGAGCGGATTATTACGTTCTAGGGATCACCGTTACATTTAATTTCCTTCATTTTAATTTGTTAAAGAGATCGTTCTGACAGTAATTATAATTCTCTGCTTCAGACATCTTTTCATTAGGTATATACGTAATTATCATGCTTTAATGCTCATAAATTTGTTACCGTACATAAAATATAACATGTGTGTAACTAAGGCCTGCAAAATATGTACCAATTTATTGAGAAGTAACGTCGTAATCGCGGATTTACGTAGGATTATGTTTGGCAGCACGGTTATGCCTTTACGTGCAAATTTTTACCGACCTTATTAAAAAGAAAATAATGCTTGGTTGGTTTAAAAAGTAGATTAGAGTTCCTGTTTACTTTTTAAAGCAGAAACAAGACATCGATTCAATTAATTAATTGTTGGGAGTAAGCTTGACTTTAGCCTTTGAGACGTGTTTTGAACTGTAGTTATTTTTTAGCCGTTGAAAAACCAACTGAAACAAGCCTAAGATGGTTATATCATACATAATGTTATGGTATAATTATTTAAATTTTGTTAGCATAATATTATTTGTCTATCTATCCTACCTACTATATTTTACCGTGAACGTTGAAAGCAAACTAACTAACATCCTCATAGCACTAAACCCAAAACCTAATTTAAAAGAACTGAAATGAAGGCAGTGACAGAAAAAGCGAGTTATGTGATTCTATTTTCAAATGTGTCCGCATTTCAAATTAATGTCAGTTTACTCAATGTTAATCATCAAGTCATCTCGTTGCGTTTCAAAAGAATCCAGAATATTGCATTACTGTTACAGAATATCGCGGACTGGTTGGATGTTGTTTAGATTATTTTTAATATGCAGCATTGCGAAATTATGTATTACAGTGAAATAAACAAGACTTCACAGATTGTTAAGTGCTTACGTTCCTAATTCAAGAGAAATAACAAGTTCTTTTTTATGGTGTTATGATAGCAAAAGAGTTGACAGTGCCACCAACCTTTTCCGCCCTTGGACTCATAACAAACTTCGAATAGGACTATAGGGGGACTGTTAGTTGGTTAGTAGGTCCAGTTAGTAATAGGTGTTAGTGAGACGATAGTCTTAACAACTAATAAGTTGTTGTTACTGTAAGTACTCAGGAAGTTAGTACTATTACTGCAGGTTAGTCCTGTTAGTTATCAAGCTCATACAAACATTTTGCGAACAAGCTTCTTGAATTAATTCTTAAATTCTTGAATACTTTTTAAGCAACTAAAACTTAAATATGGTTACTAGGGTGTAATAGCATTATTTCAATAAGTATATTTTTTTATTTATCAACCTATTATTTTTGTATATCCGAAATTGCTGCCGAAAACACGTAATTTCATAACTGATTTTAAAAGGAGGAAGAGCTGAAAAAGAAAAAAAAACCCATTGCTTCTTTTAAAAAGTGAATCAAACCGAATAATCGGTTTATGTAATAGTCTCTTGATCGTCTGATCCACTTTATAAGTGATTTTTATCTTATTGTAGCATTAGGTCATATACATATACGTGTACAATAAATATACTTATATAATAAATCATGACACTATGTCTAATTTAAGTTGAGCTATATTTACTTACGTTATGTAATGCGCTTAACCCTAATCCCATCTTCGAATACTGATAAATGCAATTATTACATACATTTTGAACATAACACTGTGATTATGTGCAAGATTTTAGTATATTACTTACAATATATCAATTAATTTAATAAATTGATGTGCTATCTGGGGTAGTCTTTACCAAGCAAGACCTACGTTCATCTTTGGTTCCATTTCCTAATTGATAGAAACTTAAATATTAAATATCAACTACTGTTATCAGTCTTAAATTGTGGAGTGGAGAGTAATCTTAAATTATCTTTAGTTACATAAAATCTTAAATTGTTTTAACTGTAGACCTATGATTGTGAGGAATTAGTATTTATTAAAAAAATATTTAATGTCTAAACAATATTGTTAAAACCTTGTGAATAAGGTGCGCGTTTTTATACGTAAAATCATTAGAGTAATAAAATGTAATATCACATGTGAATACTGCTTTAAGTTCGTAGCCTTAGTAAAGTTCATGTGGTATCCTTTTATACTAACGTTATCAAACCGCTTATGAATATTTTAGCATGATTTAGATACGATGTACGGGTCGAGGTAAACTCATCAAAAAAAAATGACCGAATACCACATAAAGACAATCAAATACTACGTTTTTGATTAAGAAGTTAATGAAAAGATGAAGTTTTATGAGTGTCCTGTCCTATATTATCAAATGACTCCTCTCCGTGTTTATTTTTAATTTGTAAAAACAAGTAAAAACAACCTACTGTTATAAATATTTTTTTATAAAATTTTATCTACTTTTATTTAATGACCTAAATCTAGTTTTATCAAATAACCTCAATGAGGCGTTGACATTGCTAACGTGTTTAAATGTCAAAAATTACGTGAGTATGAAAGTGGTTTTTGTCAAATTGTTCAAACGCGATCAACTTTCTAAAGCTCGAGTTATTGGAACATGTGGTTAGTTGGAGTATTATGTCATAATGTATGTTAACAAGACGCATGGCATGTCCGACTTACTGATGTTTTGCTCTCGATTACGTCCGGACTGCGATTACATCGAATTTCTTAGAGTTCCTTAGACAATATCAGAAACTTTTTGTTAATGAATTAACAATTAGCATGTGAATATTTTTTTAAGTATCGATATGATTGATAGCTAACAATAAAAGTTTATTCGCATAAAAAGTAATGCAAAGTATATTTTTTTAGAATTCTCAATTTATTTTTGAACTTTTTTTATGTTTATATTTCGATCCAATTAAGCAACTGGTTGTTAGCACCATGAATTTGATCAATAGCTATAAAATATCAACATTGTGTTGAATATCAAAATATCAACACTATTCTCACGCATGTAAAGAAACTAGAATGAAATAAAAAATACATATTCAATATCCGTCATGTTTGTATACAAATACATTTTCTTTCATTTTACGTTGCTCAATGTTGTTTGGTTACAATACCTAAAAATACAAATACAATACATACATCCATTGCGATTCATTACGATTGATTCCGACTCGCAGTATACATTTAATTTTGTTCAGTTTTATTTCAATCTACACTGTATTCTTTTATTCTTACTTGATTTTTGGCAAACATGCAATGTTACGTTCCAGCGCATTTTTCGTTAATTAATTTGCTGTACAAGCAGACGATATTCTGAAAAATAAAATAAAAAATTAATGCATACATACCTTTCTTCATGATAATTTTCAGTTTCACGGATAGCATAGGCAGATGTGATTAATTATTAAGTCACTGGCGATAAATACAACTTGTATTATTAAATCACTCTATAACAATAATGCTTCAGGGATAGTTTTACTTTTTGAGACAAATTAAGTATTTATGAAGTACGGAACCCATTGAGTTACTAAAACTAACGCCCAATTCGTAGCCAACCAATTCTATCAAACATTTTATGACCCATTTGCTGTGTCGTTTTATGCACATAAAAACACGATGTGCATATTAACTATTTGTGATATATTTGATCAAACAAAATCGAGTGAATATATTGCAAAATATTGTTACAGAATAGGATTTCAACTTAAGATAAAGACTTAATTTTTAATTGATTATGGCGGGTAATGTTTTTGACCAATTACTACGTAAAGTATGTTCAGATAATTCTTCGTAATGTGATAAATTGTAATAATGAAATTAAGTATGGCGTTTTAAAAAGTTCCAATTAGTTTTAAGTATGAGGTTTGTCCATAGTCAGGTGATACTTTTTCATTAAGATTTCTAATTCCACAGAACAATTCTGCACAAATAATGTCTCCTTTTTACGTTCAACGATTCATAATGTATAGTGAGAGTCAGTTAAAGGACATTAAAAAATCATTCCAATTTAAAATGTATAGAGTTTACGAACGAAGTGGAACTCAAGAAAGGGACGTGAACTCGCTGTTAAAATATCTACTCGTCGAGAAAATTACACTGAAAAGCATTTTTCATTACTGATGAACATTAGAGTCAATCAGCTTCTTTAATAATCTGACAAAATTTCCTCGAAAAGCAATTCAGGGAAATATTGTCCCAGATGAGACAGGGGATTTAAAAATCGTTTTTGATTCGTGAGATATTTTGAGAAGGGATTAAGTGACTTGAAAATCGCTGGGACAGAAGATAAAATAATCTTATTATGAGGAGTAAATGTTGTCGACTCCTCAATGCGCCACCCAGCGAACTGTGAAATCGAAATTTTAAGCCTGTTTATTCTCTTGCATTGTTATTATGTGGATTAAAGTTGAAACCCGAGTGACTCTGAATCTATTAGATCAAAGTTTAAACACGTAATAAAATGTATCTGATTAGTGTATGGTAAGACCATTATTATAACACAATAGATTTCAATCATTTTTAAAATGTATTCGTTAATCTCTGAAATCTATACAGCGTGAGTGATTTACATGTAGTTTTTAATATCAAATTTTACGGTAACTTTTGAATCCATTTGTACTATACAATTTCAAGATATTTAGAAGTAGGTAAATAAAATTGAGACATCCATATTTTGAGAGACCCCTCTCTTAATTAGTGTGGAAAAGTCATAGGTGAAACCAGAGAAACGTGGGCGGATATATTTGTATAATGTCAAATTCATTACTGGGTACAAGTGTAATTTGACTGGGGATTTGACCTCGCGACGTTTTTCTCCCGTGAATCCGTGTTCATCCGACCGTCATCTCCAAATTACCTGAATGAGCAATTTTCGTATGTTATATGACATCAATGGCTACCTTCGCTTGACCTTAATCCCTTCTTAATATACTTTTCATGGCTCTAGGATTATATATGAAATTATTATCTGCTCCCTCAGTTAGCCTTTTGAATTCTTAACGACTCTTAATACATTCGTAGTTTCTTTCAAGAGTTAGTTGGGTAGGATGTGTCTTATTTTTACTTGGCTATAGGTACTAAAGCATATATCGCTGCTACAAAACAAAAGGGCCACAGCGTGGACAGACCTAATTTTACAAGAGAGCCATTTAAAGTTTTCAAAGTCAGTTTTTGTTTAATTGCTCTGTTATTTTAAAACTGAATATAAGTGTTAAATACTGTTAGAAAAATATTTTTAATCTGCTTTTAATGGTATATTCGGTTACTTTTTACGTTACGTTCGGTGTAATTTTTTCTCAAAAAAATGTTATGAGCAGCATATTACTTATTATACGTAACTATCGCATCTTATGGTACCCTGGTCTGTCAGTATTTTGGCCCGCTTTTTACATCTTTT
>LGAG01000122.1:849024-867486 GCA_001278395.1 Lerema accius
TAACCGCTTTTTACTAAATGCATACGTATGTATACACGATACACATACCGGAATGACATTTAAAAAAATTTTGTCTGTCTGTCTGTTTGATCCGGCTAATCTCTGAAACGGCTGGACCGATCTTGACGGGACTTTCACAGGCAGACAGCTAATATATCAAGAAGTAACTTAGGCTACTTTTTTTTTACTTTCGTTTCGGCATAGGTTTCCCGAAGCGAAGCGAGGGCGGGTCCACTAGTTGTTAATATAATGAAGCAATAGTTGTCAGAAGCCATTGTGCAGAACTAGTTTATGTATCAGAGCACCTTTTAGACTCCAATCAATTAATCTTTCGAAACAAGTTCTCTGATGAAGTTCTTCTGACTCATAAAGCGACAAGAGTAAAAGATGCGACAAAATTACATACATGAAT
This sequence comes from Lerema accius, assembly GCA_001278395.1. Classification (NCBI taxonomy): domain Eukaryota; kingdom Metazoa; phylum Arthropoda; class Insecta; order Lepidoptera; family Hesperiidae; genus Lerema; species Lerema accius. The sequence continues at coordinate 849,437 of LGAG01000122.1, forward strand.
AGATTTCTTTTTTTTCCACCTTCTTATATTGGCCGACTACGCAATAGTGATGCCATAGTGATTGTTTTAAAATATAATATTTAAATATTGTTGCAAGGGATCCTCACAAAGTTGTTTTAGGATTTAATTGTCACATAGTTGAATTAAATTGTTTATAAAGTTGTTTGTTTATCGCAAGAACAAAGTTAAAACTACGCATACAAATGTTTTTCTTTTTCTACAAAACGTTTGGTAGGAATCCAAGGAAGATAAGCAGGGAAGTATTTGCACAATTTTGTATTTAATGCAAAGCCAACGCTGCTTCGTTTAGGACGCCAACAAAAAGCTTTAAATTTTTGTACAACTATGCAAATGATTGTTACAGTGTACGAAGTTACTGAGGTACGTAGTTTTCATGCGAAAAGAAAAGATCATATGAAAAATTTAGTATCGTCGTGCCATGGATACGGCTGTGTCGTAGATACATGAATATATTTATGTTATAGGTTAATTTTACCTTAAAATGGCTTCCTCCTTCACCACGAGTGAATATATAATATTATCACTTATTGCAGTTATTTCATTGATCCTTTACCCATCCAGTGACAAAATTTAATTTTGGATATATTCATCGAAACTACATCTCCAAACTGTATCCCCCGATTTTGTTATCATTAGGTTTTCGTGATTGCCCCCGTATGGTAACAAATTTAAAGACGTGTCACAATATTTTCATGTATTTATTTAGTAAAATTTTTACAAACATGTAGTAGTTTTACCAAGACAAGGCACTGTATAGAGTGCTGTCAAAAAGTTATGAGTTCACATGTAGAGCCAAGCTTTTAACGTAGCAAGCCGTAACTTCACAAACTATTCGTGTTTGCGCCACGCTTGGTTGGGCTTGGCGGAGCACTACCGTGCGCCCAGTTGACGTCGACTCACAAAATAACTCTATTTTGTGATGATGACTGATTATTAATTTTCAGGGTATGGTATGATGTAATGAGATGATAAAAAAGAATGAAGTAGTTCCTGAATACTCGACATATCATGTGTGTAGTAACTATAATATAATTTCATACTCTTGAAAAACATTACCCTCCATTAAGCGTAATCGGGTAAAAAAAAGTAAGACGACAAGAAAATATCTATAATTTTTTGTCCAATAAGTCTTTAAGTTCAGCAAACTGAAAATTGCAAAGTAGTTTAATTCTCAACGATTACAAAATAAGATGGCAAACTAATTAGTAATTTCTTGAACGTTCTTAATTCCTTAAAGCAATATGTGCATGTCTACAGCAATTTGCTAGCTGACCTAATCTGACCTAAGCCGTCCCGATTCTAAAACTTGACACTAAGTGCACATTAAATCTTTGAAGATTAAGGACTTGATATTAAACTACTCACTGAGACTTATCGTTGTGATAAAACCCGTAACAAATGATAAAGATTATAAATATACTCTTAATGTATTCATTTCGTAGAATATTTTCCATACCTTTTATAGCTTGTGTAGGTATCTAGAAAATATTGCAAACAATTTATGATATTAAGAAATATAGGATATAATATAACATGTGTAACATGTTGAATTCCTTCAAGCTATATGGACAGTAGGGCAAGCCAAAGAAATACAAATACATACCTACTTACTCAATAGACACTCGAAAAATGTTTCCCTCTTTCTGGCACTGTTGAGTAATAAAAGGTTCAGGGAGTTAGTTAAAATACTCGTAATTTCGTTGATTACGTTTTGTTAATAAAATTCTACCATCATGAACCCCAAATTCCATTAGCTATATTTTGTACATTTTGTAAACTGTTTTTTGCTTGTATGGTGTTTTACTCTCGTTAAGTTTTTTGTTTCTAAAGCTTAGCTATTTTAATTTATGCTTTAAAGTACTGATTACTCGTAAATATAAAACGATTATAAAACGAACTTGCTAATGTTATTGCGGGAATTAAAAGTTAAGTTTTTCGAAGCGAAATGAGAGCCATTCATTACGTTTTCGTATGATCAAAGAACAAAATATTGTACTTAAAATTTTAATGTCTCGCAAACAAATACCTGAATCGAAAATTTGTCATTGCATACCTATAATATTTTTAAATAAACAAATGACGGAATTGGATAAAATAGCCGAGGATAAAAATTCCACCTTAAATAGAGATGCCCTAAAACGGCTTATAAGTGGAATTTTTTGGATAACTTTATAACAATTTCTAGTTCTAATTGTCTTGTTGACTAAAAGACTAAAATCGAATTAATTAACAGTATTTTCAAACCGCAATAATCATTTCTATACGTCATTTTTACGCGACGATTATACGCATATATTCGGTGCTCGTAGAATAAATCCTACGTATCGTGATATTCAGTTGCGCAACTTTACATGTATTTTTCACAGGTAGAAACGCTTAATGGACCATTTTTCATCTAAAAACGACTTTGAAACACTATGGATAGTTATTTACGGCCTAAATCTTTGAACGTACATCCTTTTTTGTTGGCATATCGCGATCGGGTTGTTGAGCACAATATTGTTTTGTCTTAAAATTTAGGGCTCTAGGAAATTGAGGTTATCTTTTTTTCCATATTGCAAGGTTAACTTAATAATATTAATTTGGGAAAGGATCTTTGGTTATTCGAAAACTTTTCCATAAAATTGGCTTATCTCAAGAACTTGGATTAGGAATTATGGAGGCAAAAGAAATAGCTTTAAAAACTAGCGAACTTTTTTGCAATTTTCCTCTTTTAAACAAAAGAATGCATTTTAAACTCGTAAACGAATAACAATAACTTCTTGTATTATTTTTGAACAAGTAGGTATATACGTCAAATTGCTTAAAGTGAATAAACAAACAATGTACAATAAAAGCTATACCTTTACAAGGAAAGTACGCCACACATTAGGTCGATAACATAAAACGGGTCCTTTCAAAAAATCCGTTACACCTGTATTTGTCCGCTCCTCGCATCACAAGGCGGAACCTTTTATTAACTCTCAAATAACTAGCAACGGGCAAAGCCGGATAAAAGCCAGGATATTGAGGAAAATCCGCCTGGACATCCGGCTTTGTGGATGAATATTCTACTGTTAAATGTATGTAGTTATCGCCGCTGGTTCGGTTTACGGAGTTTTGTTTTATGTTGGATTTGGACTTGGGTTTATTTGAATGAACTTTGATAAGTTTCTTCGGATGCTATTGGGTTCATGTAAAAAAAAAGGTTAAAGAAGACTGCTATAGCTCGTAATAGGTACTTTTGTATTGAAATTCAAATTTGAAGAATATTAAGGATCGATGGATCGCTTATGATATGCAATCAGATTGTCTTATTATATTACCTTGGCGCATTGCGTAATCAGTATATTGTCTAGGTACCTACTTAATGCGGTGTCTCAGGGTTGATTCCCGACCGAGGCAAACTTTTATGTGTCCTGTAATAATGGTACTCATTTGCTTTAAAGCTAATATAACGGCGTAATGCCCCACTTGATTTTACATAAGCTGAATAAAACCATAAAATCTATCCATAAGGACAGGTTATTTTTCCTACAAGATTACCCGATTTCCCAACAATATGGGAGTTTACTTTAAGAAATCCTTTTATCGTGTTTTAAACGAAATTTTCACAAGTATTTTATAAAACTAACTAGGCGTGTTTTCGACGCTTGCGGTGTTTCCAATTTAGGACATCGACTCACTATGAGGTTAAAGTTACTCTTTGACGATGAAACGAATTTTTCAAACTTAATTTGAATAAAAAATTCAAATAATTCGATGATAAAAATATTTGACGCCTACTGTCAAACCCGATCAATATTTTTGTTTGAGAGTGCGCTATTAAGTTTGCTCCAGTCAACTTAAGATTTGAAGGCTCATACGAAATCGTCATAGCATTCGGTGTTCGTGTAACTTTTCTTGCATACTTATATAAGGACTTATTTTCGTGGATTACGGTTTCATTCTCGTATTAATCAATGTAATTTAGTTATACATACGAGTACGTTTGAAACGTTTATTGGGAGATTATTGGCCTGTATGATATGATAGTTGCCATTCTATGGAAATTAATTTGAATTGCTGATCAATTCAATCAAGCGCATTATATTACAACAAACAGCTTAGTACTGGGAATACGCACATGTGTTTGATATATCAATATCAGCTATGGATTATAATGCATAATAGTAGTTGCTCAGAGTTGTAGATAAATTATTAGCAAGCTTGTGCGTCAGTTGCATGAATTCTTTTATTCCATAAAGGACACATTCGTCGTACAGGTCACAGGAGCAAGCCCTCCTGTTTGGTGCTAGGCATTACGTGTAATATTACCAATATTATTTATGATATTACCATGATTATTATTACCAATATTTTAATACTAAATAGTCTTCTAGTTATGAAAAGAGACCTTTGTTCTTTCTTTAGTAGAAGAATATTGGTATCAAACCACATAGATATATGAGAGTAGCCATTTTATGTAATGAGATTAGTAAATGAGCTTGCAGTGCCTTCATTCACTGCTATCAACAGACGTCGTAACAAACCTGAAGTGGCACTCTCAGGTGGACCATTGGTTGGTTAATAGGTAGTAATAGGAGTTAATAAGAATTAATAGTTGTTAGTTAAGGGACTGTAGAAGTTAGTATTGTTAGTGCAGATTAGTTATATGAGTAAATATTATGTGGTCTAGTTAGTAAGCGTTACCATTTGTTCGGCCAGCGTGGCTGGTTTTAAATTGCTTTTCAAACGTAACATGTGTGTAAGTCCTTAAGTTTTATGTTGGATTTTACCCGTATTTTGTCGCGTAGCGTTTATAGAACAACACACGGCTTTTACGGCATGAATATTTTCTGCACTAGATCAGCGAGAGCAGTAAGCATGATGAAAACTTTTAATACTTAAATTCATGCGACGGACATCTGGTATATTATTGTCGTTTATAAAATAGAGGACAGTTGTGAATATAAATCTTTGCATTTATTCCTATTAGGACTTTGCGAATACTTACTTACCTAATTGCAAAACGATTTCTGCTGGTAAGAATACTTCACAAAATTCTAGTTAAACTGAATTTATAAAAGGTATTTGTTAAAAATAAACATAAACACGGCCATGCTACCGAGTTTAATTCAGTTCCGATACTAAATTCACAAACGTTTTCATTTTAAAACCACCCGCTACAAGCGCCTGCATAATTCGAGGCCAATCTCGTATGCTCGCGTTTGCTTGCTATTTTTTCGTGGCAGGCGTTATCGTTCGTACTTGTCGACGAGGCATTACGAATATATTTTCCCCTGTTATCTCGATGCTAATCTCATTCACGTTTACATCCCGTTCCTTGTTTGCATTCGATTATCCGCAATAGCATTTGTTAAGTAACTACGAAATTCAGCCCTTACAAATATATTGGTAGCGTTTTCGATCTTCTGTGGCTGTATTACTCGGTATTTTATTTTTAACTTCCCGCTATATGCAAATTGAAGGTTTTCACACAAATTGAGGGAGTTACTAGCTTCTGCTCGACTTTCGAAAATTGAGTTTTCAGTTTGGATTAAAGTGTCGGGATTGCGTGTTATTGTAAGTATATTTTTATATGCTAATGTTTAGAGAATACTTTATCGTATATTCTTATTTAGTAATTCCTTTCGACAGTATTTATTTATGGCCATAAACCGGTTTAGTATTTAAATAAGTTCTCGTTAGTAAAAATAGCAACATCATATCTTGGTATATTGTCCAGTTTCAGATATAGCCTACCATATTTTTATAAAAATCAAGGTATAAAAAAATCGTGTAAAAATCTACTACCGCATTTACTACCGCACATTTAAAACAATGTTATTAAATCTTTGAGCACAAAGTTATGGAGACGCATTGGCTCTTTTAAATTACGTAGGAGTTTCTTAGTGGGGTATTAGAGAAATATTGTACTATTTCAGCTGTACTAATTTCCCACGGCGTACAATCGTCCTCGGTTGAAGCTTTATTTATATTCAGGGCACATAGCTAAGGGTGTGATTTACTGCCCTAATAGGTATTATCAAGCCCAGCGAGTTCTGAGTAAATATTGTTCTTAATTAATATACGCTATAATTTTTTATCAAATATTGTGGGAGGTTGTTGTAAGCCATTTAAAAAAAATAAGTTTTGTAAGGAGATTGAGGCGGAAAAGTAAACTCGGTTTACTTTAATATACTCTCACTTTTATTACAAAAATTGTACCTATTGTAACTAATAAGAATTTTCATCAATATATAATTATGGATTAGTTTTAGTATCTTGCGAGTACTGGATTAATTTGTTATTAGGGTGTCATTACGCAGAAGTAATTTGTTGTAATAAAAAGCAAAAATCGTATAACATAATGTGTAAGTTTATTACATATTTACAAACACTCGACATAATAATTCGTCATATAAAAGTATCACGTACCTATTATACATTGGCATAAAAGTATCCATACTATCTAATGTATTGAACGTATCAAAATTTGGCGAATTATTTTAGTTCATTCTGGAGAGCCTTTATTAACACGTTTAGTAAGGCTTATAATTGAGTTAACGTTTTACTCAGGTCTTCGGAGTATACGAAAAAATGATTGCGTAAACCGTGAATGAAATAGCCGATTAGTGGTGTCCGTAACCCGCGTATCCGCCGTATCCGCCGAGACCGTGTCCGTATCCGCCGTAACCACCGTAACCTCCGAGACCATGTCCGTATCCGCCATAGCCGGAATATCCACCATAGCCGCCATATCCGCTACCGTGTCCGCCATAATAGCCACCTGAAATTGTATATGTTGCAAGTGAATAATTTGGTAATTCTAGAGGCTTAGTTAGCACAAATATGTATTGACCCATAAGTTTATATACGAAATTAAAAATACAATTGGTTGTAGGAAATAAAATTTAACTAACAGATTATCTTTATTGTTAATTAATAAAAAAAGAAAATTAAAATATTATGATTTTTAATTTCTATTCATTATTTATAGATATCCTTATTTACGTCAAGTATCAAGAGTGTTACGTACCGAGTCCACCGTATCCGCCATATCCGCCAAGACCGCTGCCATATCCGCCGTATCCGCCGTATCCTCCATATCCGCCGTATCCGCCATATCCGCCGTGCTCAGTAACATACGATACCTTACTGACGGCAACTGGGCTGCCTGCTGGGAAAGGAAAGGGCTCATTTAATTTCGCTACTAATATATCACGAAGGATAACGCGTGTTAACAGGGTACCATAAAGGACTTCATCCACGAGTGATGGTTTGTCATCAAATGCGTGCATCGAGCAATTACCAACTAGGATGATCAATGACCATAATACTTTTTTTGAGCTTGTTAAAAAATAATTTGTTAATGTTACCCTAATAATAAGCTATCAACTTCTTCTATTAAATAAGATGAATACGATAAAGATTTCTTTTTATTCGGTTAAGTAGTTGTTGAGGGAGTATCAGTAAGCCCCATTCTAAGGTAATAATAAAGCACTCAGTTTCTTGCTCTATCGTAGATGATGACTATTAAGATTTACGAGATATAATCATGTTTGGGGCGGCAGTTCCACTAAGACACTCGACGGACATGACCAAAGAATTAATTTCATAGATGATTGTATTACGGGATTGGTTGGTTAACTTCGTTAGTATAATGAAGACAGTATAACTGTAAAAGATATTTTGGGTTTGTATAAATTACTGTTTTTAGCAACATATAGAATTTTTAGAAGTGTTGATAATTCATAGCTTACAAAAAAATAAAAGGAAATTGAAAGAGATGGCACTTATTCTTTTAATGACGTATAAGCGATGAATGAAAGAAAAGAATAAAATAAATATGGTTTAGGTCCTTGTTTGTAGCAGAAGCTTGATAAATACTAATTAAATAAACAAGACAATTTAGACATCACAAATACGCACGACCTCAAACAAATAATAGGGCCAACATATCTGCCCGAGTTGGTTGGAGATTTTCCAAATATTCTCATTAACGTGAGCGTACGTTTATCTCGTACACAATCGACGAAACTAGTTCCAAAATTTGCTAGAACAAGATTGATAGTAAGTCATAATTCATAGCTCAGTGAGTCGGAAGGGTAGGCCATAAGTAACAAAATGTAATCTGAGAGCAGGCGAGCGAAGCACTCTTGATCGAAAACAAAGCTCACAAATAACATTATTCTGGGCTTTATTACATTGAAGTATGTATTTAACAGTAATATATATTATATTACAAATGTCTGTACGATGTATGTTATTACTATTTTGCGGTCTGTAAAAAATATTTCCTTCACCCTAACCTATAAGAAGTACTAGTAAGTTAACTAGCAAACCTTACATTAGTTTCGAAGATTATAGTTTAATGAAACTACTAAGCTATTCTACTTAGGTTATGTATTAGACTATTCTTACTTGAAATTAGAGTGTTTGGTATAAATAAAGAAAGCTAATATAAATAACGAAAACACTAGATATTGCGACAGAGCTGTAAGTTTCAAGTAAATTAGATTCATTATATTTAGGAGGTACGGAATGGATCCATTAGGTCAACTGTACGCACGTCATTCTTAGTAGTAGGCAAGAAGTGTGTCTAAATCCAGTCATTTGAAGCAATAAATCAAGGGCTTTAATCTGTCATCAAAATCTAATCAATGTGATAGACAAATTATGTATTAGGGTCAATATATTTTATGTTTGTTCAAATTTGTTCATAGCACCCAATCAATAGCTAATTAACAAACGGGGTTCATTGTCAATCAAGGTAATATATGGGACCCATCGTATGCCAAACGGAATTTCACTTGCTGGTTTTGCTACATAGCAACACGCCTGAGATACCGATGACAATGCCAGATCATAAGAAATCAGTTAATTTTGTTATCCAAATCCCATCTAATAATTACCACCTTCGTATAGAACTAGCGGAAAACATGCGGCTGTATGAGACATACGTTCTTTTATAATCAAATACATACAATAATAATTATGCTTGTCAGTTTGTGTGCCAAGGATCTTGACAGTTCCCACGAACAATGTTACGACGACGTTAGTACGTTCAACTTCGATAACGATATTTTTAAAATGAGTGCTACGAAGGAAATTTGTAATAGTTAAGTTAGTATAGTGTGACATTTTTTCAGTACCTTCTTGGTAACTTTACATTGCAAGTATCATTAAGTATTCTACTGCTAGAATCTCTGGGAAAAGGGTCTCTTAAATTTCACAATCGATATCGGACTACAAGCCAATTAAGGTGAATCACTTGTTCCAGTTTGTGGACGTGAAGTGAGGTAAATTGAGCGTATAATTTAGGGCACTAGAGTCCGCCTTCTCCACGGTGTGTGAAGGCCCACTTACAGTACCTTTGACACAAAAAAATCATAGGTTCTTGCATGGATAGAGAAATGTTTTGAGACCTGTGCTGTGCCGAAATGATGTGCCTTCTAAATTGGTTCGACTAATTTTGATGAAATATTTTGTGTGTATTTAAAAGTCAATGGTGGTGATGTTGAGTTTCTCCAATGGACCAAACGAACATAAGGGATTAAAAATGTTTGAAAAAAAAAGTTTGGACGGAAAATATACACGATATTATTTTTAGAAAATAAAAATAAAATGTTATTCTAAATCAGCAAAGTATCATATCGTAAAAATAGAACATGAAGTTAAAATAGAAATATGTGTAAGAAATATCTGAACATCACTGCCCGGAAATGATCATATAACTTCCCCTAAAATACTTTCTTGTACGGAAACACGCAATTTGTTACATGTATTTGTTTTTCGTTTCTTTTTTATGCTCGAGCACGATTTTTGTTACAAAGCTAATGAGCCTCAGAGCGAAGAACCCCTCAAGCCCTCATTCAGCTTCGACATGACTAAAATCAAAATGTAGTTTTCGTTTAGAGTGATAGTTATTTTTGTTATTTCATTAGAGAACTAAGTACTTAGAATTTGGAAAAGTAAAGCTATCTAAGCTAATCTAGTTAATATTTTTGTTGATAATGATAAATAAATTCAAAACAAGGAATGTTTCTTTCTTTTATACTAATTGCCTATTGCGCTACCATTTACAGTACCATTATGGTTAAGGTATATTTCATAGTTTCAGTTAGAATTAAAGTCATAATTTCAAATTGAACATAATGAGCGTCGGAAGCACCCATCTTTGCTATTAATCTCTCCAAATGATTCTACCATTAACCATTGCTTTATTGCTCCTCTAATGCACTCCTACCCCTTGTTTACGATTGCACTTATAATTTACTACTCTGCCAAAATTTTATTGCTTGAAGTCATTTGATTTCGCATCGTTGTTACCATTAATTATTACAAATTAGCTTCTTATATTGATGTTTTCTAGGAAATTAGTTATTTAGATTAGCCGTGAAAATATGTATTTGTTTTGTTTTTTGAGTAGGTATTGTGTTCGCGTGAAATTACGGTTCGCGGTCAATAATTGAATCGATATCTTCAAAAGATCTATAAGGTCATTTTTTATCAATAAATTATTCGGATGAATGAAGTCACAAATCACGGATACAGTCGCGTTTTTATCGCCTTTAAAGGCAGTGTTAAATAAAAGTATGATTTAAAAAAATGTCATTTGGCAGAGTCAATGGACTGCTAAGTTTTCAAGGAAGTTATTGAGATGTGGAGATTCGATAGTAAATTGGTCAATTCTCAAACTATGAAAAGCGTAAACTAAGTAACTTGTATGGGAAGTTAGTCTAAAAGGCTTTCAGTCAATTGAAACTTGGACAGAGTAGTCGGAAGATTCAAGCGATTGTTGGTTATCCAATTTGATAATGGAATTAGTAAGATTAATGGAAGTTGAAATAGACAAACTTTAAGGATAGGTACCTAATAGTTTTAACGAACTCGGAATAAGGAATCTTCGCAACTATTTATCTTGAAGGAAAAAGATTTAATTGAAGTTCTTTTATGTTCTATTAGCTACATGCCCTAGTTTCGCTTCGGGGAACACGTTATAGAACAGAATATTCAAAATTCAAGAGTGTTTTTTACCGATTGTTGTGACTCTACGTGTCATTATTTATGAAGCCCTCAAAGACATAAACGTCTAAACCATCCCAGTGGATCGTTGAATCAGGATATAATATATTACTATATCCTTCTTCTATATTAGAACTATACGCATCTATATGACTCACCGTATCCACCATAACCTCCTCCATATCCTCCATAGCCTCCGTATCCTAGTCCATGACCACCGTAGCCACCAAGACCACCGTATCCAAGGCCGCCATAGCCGAGGCCAGAGAGGCCTCGCTTTTCAGTTTTCTTGGCCTCTTCAGCACATACTGCTGCGAGGGAGAGGACAACGACAACCTAGAAAAAGTTTGGAATGTTATTAAAGAAATATTATTATTCAACGGTTTACCTTCAAGGAAAATTTTATAGACATTGCTTAAACAGCTGATTGGTTTGAAAATTTTGAAATCTCAAATAATTTGAAAAAATATCCTTTCCCATTTCGAAAGCTCTATGGCGTAATTATTTTGCTTCACTGGAGGAAATTTTGCTTTTACATTTGAACTTAAGGCTCATGCAGTAATTCATACAACCCACTTTGAGTACCGATTACCTACCAACCAACTTAGGTCTATTAATTGATTGCAAATAGAAAAAACTTCATCATTGTTCTTAAAAAATACTTCCGTGATCTATTTATTTGATACAGATTATAATCGCGAATGCCAGAAATATAAATTAGGAAAAAAACTATTTGAATGATATGCAAGTTATAATTATGTCGGAGTATATTCGCGGGGCCAAAGAAACTGAAGCAGGAAACCTTACGAAAGTAAAATTGTATGGGGTATAGTTAGTAGTTACCATCGATAATTGTGTATGGTTATGTGCCAATAAGCCGGTGGAAGCTCAAGTGGCGCAACTTCCCCAGAACAAAGGAATGATTGCTGACGTAGCGTTGTTACACCTTATTACCGCATTGGCATTGTTAGTTACCAATGTAATGTGTCCTTTGTTATTGTTTGGTTCTTTTGCTAGGAAATGTTTTAGTCCCTTCATATGGTCGTGAAGAATGTTTATTTTTAAAACAATTTTATCTCTTTTTGGGATTCCACTTATTTCTATTTTTATATCATTCAAATAAATATTTCTTTTGGGGATTAAATATGTAACATATTTTTCGAAAAAAATCGTAGCTGAAAAATTTTGATTTGTGTTGTTTAGGATTACTTTAGGGCAATTTAATTTTAAAACTTGCAATGTTGCTTTTGTGTTTAACTTAAGATTTTATAAGATTAATTAAGGTAGATAGCAAAAATAAAATCTATTTGTGTAATTAAACTGCTTATTTTCCAGGAATGTAAGCGTAAATGTGCACTTGTTGATAAAATCTTTAAATGCAGGTAGAGCCTTGGTTTTTGACCGTTGCTTAAAATTACGCTAACAATGTGTTAAATTATTGGGTTGAGTGCACTTAATTTGTGCCTACTCGTTTAATTGCCTTGTATCCATATTTCTACTTTGACCATAATAATAATATACTATGATAATTTCCATGATTAGAACCAAAATTACTTGCACTATATAATAATACACCTCGTCTATATTTAGTTCAATTTGAATATAAATATACATATTTTGCATTTTTTCTGACGAAAAAGTTTATAATTTAAAAATATTCGCAGGAACTTTTAAAAGATATTTTTTAAGGGGTCGTATCTACTGTTATTTTCATAAATTAAAATATAATATAAAATATTAATTTTGAATAGCACAAGCAAGCGTAAGTAGCGATCCTGTGTAATTACCTATAGGTAGATAATAAATAATTATTTATATAAAAGGATAAAATTGCAATGACCTCATTTTAATCAAAATAAGCATTTTTATGGAAATAAAAAAATAAAAATTATGTTACTAAAATTCAGTGGACCAAATTTGCTCCCTGAGGGACTCCCAATTATGTTTAATTAATGTATTGACAGCTGTAGCAATATCAATGATATTTTGATAACCACTATTAATAATAGTTGTCGGTATACAAATACTTACCAGGAATTTCATGTTGGTGGATTTCACAGTGTTGAACCGACTGATGCTTGACCAACAATCTACGGCGTTTATATAGCAAACGCTTTAGTAAGGACGGCGTACGGGCAGTACTATTATTGTAAAATGTATTCCCAAGGATAATGCTTCATTATGAGAGGGTGGGGTCTTTTCTATCTTTCAGTGCAGTGTTCGTAGATGTTGTAAGAAGTTTGTGTTTGAATTAAGAATTTGGTGTTTAGTTTGTTTGGTGTTGGTGGTCATTGTGTGAATTGTTTAACGGATTTTGATTTTCAAACTCCTGCCTCTTGTGTTGTTGCGATGACTTTGTATTCATTCTGTTTTATTGTATTTCAGTTTTCTCATAATTGTTTATGTGTATGACGACGTCAGTTGTGTGATATCAAATAGTGAAATCAAGTATAAGTTTAAGATAGTTTAAGTTTATATAGGGAAGAAGTTTCGATAGATAAACGTTAAGTACCTATAACTTGAGTTTGATACACAGTTCACACAAACATGTCACACACATACGTTAGATTTAGGGCCTCTTGAACAGACATTGAAATATGTCAGTGACATTCTTATGGTCTATAGTTTGACATAATCATGGTAAAATTTTATAAAGGACGGATTTTCTAATTTGACTAAAATATGCTTAAAGTGAGCAGAACTGTATGTATCTACACTCCACGATGATTTAGGTTTAAACTCATATTTAAATATTAAATAATACTAAACTAATATTATGTGTCTAACTACATCTAGTACTTTAAATGCAATTAACTCTAACATATGACTACCAATCATTAACTTTATTAGACCAGCTTATAGTTGTAAATTATAAGTCAATTTTCATAGTAATCCTCATGCATTTGAATATAATTACAATCTAATCTTCATATTAGTGTTTCTATGTAATTTTTAGTCGCAAATAATGGAATTAAATTGTGTAAATTATGTACTTAGTGAGGTCATTGGCTGTTTCAATGTTTTGGTATCTACGTACTCGTAAACTCATTAATTCTTATAAGTTCCTAAGAGGGGGCTCTTAAAAATATGTAACAAAAAAATACCTAATTTACGAATAACATAATGATGTTTGTATTTGACGCTAAATTTAATGTCTGTAAAATAAAATGTATTTATTATAAAATGATGTATTGTATTTATTGTATTTTTTTATTCATAATTAGATACGTAACCTTTTTTTGATTCATGAGTCCTTAAACCCTTAATTTGAGTAGTTTCTGTTACCCTTTTTTATATCAGGTACTTTGTATTTAACAGTCACTTCAGATAGATAATTTAACTTGAAAAGACACTATAATGTAAAATTAATTTAGTGAAAAATAACCAGACGTCATCCATCAGGTATTGCAGATAAAATAATTCCCAACACTTCAAGTTTTCTCCATATGGCGTGTGTTGCATTGCAATTCTACTTCCTATTAATTTTCTGCAGCCTTACAGCTGATACTATTAGTAGATACGGTTGTTCTGGATTATTGGAACTGGCGTAATAATTGTTGCATCATGTTCGACTCATCGCTTCGATTTTGCACTTGTCTCACTACATGCGAACAGCTGTCAAGCTAAGACTACAACCTTAGTTAGTGCATTAATTAGATAATTAATTAGATTTTAGACGACCCCGTAGCCTAGTTGGGAATGACCCTGCCTGCGAAGCGAGGGGTCCCGGGTTCGATTCCCAGCCGGGGCAGATATTTATGTGACAGATAAATGTTTGTTCTCGGGTCATGAGTTTAAGTGATGTATTATTCGTGTTGTCCATGACACCCGCGACACAGGGAACTGCTCCTACTGCGGGGGTATGAGTGTGTTAGCGTTTATTATTTATTTAATTATCGCCTTACCGTATTATGCAGATATAACTATTTGGTATCTTACATTAGAATGCCAGTGGTAACGGCAAATGGCTTTAATTGGTAACTTGTTTCTATGAAAATTACGTTCTTAGTTGTTTAAATTGGAAAATTCTTGGTAGGTATTAGAATACACCTTTACCTGACTGTCTCAAAAGGTAGGCATTATCTTGCGAGTTTGTATGTATGCCCATTACTTTGGCAGGCTCTGCAAACCAAAGACTTTAACGGATTTCATCAGGAGTCCCCAATGTAGGAGTGACGTAAGCTATTATAATGCTTGAATATGGCGACTCCCTTCCTTCAATAATTAGCAAATATATTTTGTTTTTTGCTAATTACTACTCACAAATCTACTCATAATTAGACAAGTCACAATAAAGAGATTAAATAACTCTTCAGTATAGGTGTCGGTGCATTAATTGAATTACTGAATAGTTTTAGTAATGCCACAAATGTACCCTAAATTGCTTTAACTAAAATATCTTATTCGTCCGTCGTGAACTATCATAACTGGGTCTAAACACTGCAACCAAGTTGTGGTAGGACTTGAAAGCAACATGTGTTTAGTATAGGTCCTATATCATTGTGCTGTGTTTACAAACATTGGTCCCATGTATAGTGTTATAAACCACAAAAATGCATATTCTATTAATTAAGTATTTTGATAATATTGGTTACTAATTATTTTTTCTGCAACATTAAAACGTTCTATTGTAAAATTGTGATTTGTGGGATACACTAATAAACGTTGGACGAGTCGACATTATGGTAAAAATAAGATTTTTCTTTTAAATCACCCAGATGAAGTGAGCGTGTCTACCGAACAGAGGGTGGTGGGTTCGATTCTAAAGGCAGATAAGCAAAGCTTACGGTTGTAATGGCCGGTTCTTCATTTGAACGACTTTATAACGACGGCAGCGAGGGCATATGGTGTCACAGTACATTTATTAACTTGTCCTATTTAGCACGGAGTTTTACGAACATCTTGTAACAGAAATCATACATTTTCATGTTATTCACACCTATTTTACCATTCAACATCATATTATACTTAAATATTTACAAAAACTGCTTTGAAAATAAATGTTTTTGTTTTAGAAGAAAAGTTATAAAACGCGGACTATACATCATGACAGTGCCATGGACCACATTTTCATAGAAATACACTTCCACTACTGTCGTTATTGTGTTGTTTAAATGAAGAACCAATCGTTACTATTATCTTTAAACCACTAACAACCAAGTGTCCCTGTCGGAGAGTATAATAATGGAAAAATGTAAACAAATCATAACAATATTCACCAAAACAGTGGTCGTTAAAAAAAGTTCATACCTACATCGTCCAGTCATTTGAATTATTCGTAGAAGTGATGATTAGAATTTAGCTTAGTTAACAATCATTGTCAATGATTTTAAGCGCAATTACTACAGAGTTAATTACAATTAACCTTAAATGAGGTTTTGCAAGTGGCTGTGTGTGGGAATATTAGGGTATTGTAAGCAGTCTTTACGCTATAAACAAAATTGTTATGGTTTGTTCCATTATCTCGATGAGGTAACATAAATATTCCCTTATTATCATTGTGACATATTTAGTTAAGTATTTTAGAATTCTTTTCAACTTTACTACGTACATAATATACCTACCTATCTACAGAGAAATTATTGATAATAGAATGACGTAGAATCATTGAAGGATGTATGTTTGTCATTGATATTCGGTAATTGCCATATCTTCTGAGCTGACTTGTCTAAATGAAATCAATTATTGTCACAAGCACACTACAACTTAAAAGTTGGCAGTATTCTTTAAGTGCGACAGAACTACATATCTCAAATTTATTAGGAGATATCCCAAGCAGCTGCTCATAGGAAACCGAGACTAGAAATGTAAATTACTCATCGAATTTCCTCCCCGCTAGACATCAAATCGTGGACCCATTGACCAGCGGCATAGTAACCATTGCGCCATACGGGTCGTCAGACAACACAAATGCAACACAACTACAAACATCAAATTAACCAGGAGATATATCATGCAATCAGCCACTTTTATATAGAATACAGAAACAAAGTTATAAAATAATCCATAAAACTAAAAAATCATATAAAAATTTAATATTTTAGTAACGTACGAAAACTGCCAACATTTGTCGCAAGCACATTGCAGGACCAAAGTTGGCAGTTTTCTTTTTGTGCGATACAGATACAGAACTTTTTACCGAGAGATATCTCTTGAGATATCACTGCTTGCAGTAGCTGCTTATAGGATACAGTGACAAAGCTATAAAACAATTCTCATGAGTCATAAATCACATCGACGCACAATCTTTTGTTGCGTAACTATAAAGTGGGTGTGCAAGATTTTCCCACAAAAACTTTACGCCTGTGTCCTTTGCAAGGCCGCTCCAATTATGCGTCGTCGGTTTAGAACGCAGTTTAACCAAGTAATGTACTTATAACATGGTAATAGGTATCATATTATTATCAAGTTGTTGGTAATTGTTATCCTCAAATGCTTATAGCGTGTGAATAGTAGAGGGCCGGGTACTGATAATAATTGTAAGACCTTGTTCTTTTTTCACATCTTGAGGTACCATAAAAAAAAATCTAGCTTTTTTATAAGTACTACAACGTGACAAGTACAATTTGATGGAAGTTTGCACAGTGCCAAAAAGGTTCATCACTACCATCTGTTTTAAACTTGCTTAAATACTTACTTTAATTAGGCCTTACTTTGTTTAAAAAATTTATTACTACTAAAAAATAAATCACGAAATACCGGATCCTAAAATCATGATAATACTGCTACGTCATCGTTATGATAATAAAATTTCAATACAAAATATCATCGCACACTAGTAATATTTTTCTGTAAGAGATGGTAGTAACCCGTCCGCTATCTGTCATACGCAGAAAAAATGTTGCCCTTGGGGACATAACCCTCTAGTGCAAACCGTAACCACATAAGTGTCGGACAAAAACCGTTGGGTTAAGCTGTGGTTACACTGTATACGGTTAGGCCGTAGTACCTATAACGAGCCCTTCCTTATCTATACATATAATTTCTAGGTACAATTAAAATTAAGAATACATACATCCCGTAATGATTGCCACAACTGT
>LGAG01000122.1:873271-912212 GCA_001278395.1 Lerema accius
AATGGAGAGTCTTATAGTTCCTCCAAGGTTAATTCGTTAGCGCGATTCAGAATACAAGTAGCGCCATCTCTTGATAGATTGTGAAACTGACGTAATGTGCGTCAGCGCCATCTATGAGGTTAGGTTGAAATTGTACGTGTTCAATCTTTCTTGATTACTATGATGAGGTAAGAAATTCTATATTTCTATTTTCACATTTTTTTTCTATAAATAACTCATACTTTTATGTTTTGAACAAAGGTTTTAGTCCCACATTAAGAACTTGCTTAGCAATAACTTTGTTCGTTGTGTTTGTTAATATTGATAACCAGAAAATGATCTTCTGTCTTGATTTCGGATGCAATTCAATTTAATAATAGTTAGTATCTAATAAATAAATATGTTTACCAATGAATAATCTTACAGTTGAATTTATCACAATTTACTTTGGTTCCGAAGACTAGAATCTTATCTTAAACCTCAATTAGATGATAGTTCTTCAATTGTTTTAGATACACGTAATTTAAAGAACACTATTTTAGGTCGCAATCTTTTAGATACAAGACGTCACCTACGCAAGTACGCAGGTACTTTTAGCAACATGGGATCAAAGAGTATTGTAATTACTGTGTTTAGTGAGGTCGTCTATCTATAAATCTCCAGGGCCCTGTCTCATTTCCAACAGGATAGCTGTCGCTCAACAAGATAAATGCTCTGGTGAAATGACATGCTAGTAATAAGGGTTTAAATTTCGTGAATCTGATAAAGATTTGAAAACGGATAAAGTTATTTCTCCTAAGCCTGGATATTTTGCTAGATAACTTTAAACTCGACTTTGAATTATTAGATTAGGTTAATAGTAGTGATCATTATCAAGGATTTGTTATTTTGAGATATACCTATGTAGAAGGAAGAGTAATCCTTACATTTTAGCGTGTTTACTGTTTTATTCTGATGTACCTTACTGTGATTTGGTTGATTTGCTTGAACCTTATTAATTTTAAATAGTATATTATGCTTTAAAATTTTAAGTAAGTATATAGAAAACTATTTTTTTTTACATTTTGTTTAAATTTAAAATAGTTGTGTTGTAAGTTTTTGATAGCAATGAAATAGTTTAAAATTTTGCTTTTATTTTTCTTTCAGGGGCTTTCGGATAAGAGGACACATACTTAAAAATTGTGTTTAAACATGATTATTTTGAATAATGATCTAATAAATCATATTAGACATAAATAATCAGTCATTGTCTAAAAATCCAAATTATGCTAAAAATTGTACCCATTTGGTACAGCTTAAGCTACACATACATACATACACCTGTGTTTATAAATTATAATTAAAATGAAGACGAACGTCTTGTAAGAAATCCATGAAACGAAATAATATTTTCATTAGGTAGGTTATCGGCCAGGTAAAATATTCATAACTTTATTGGAAATACTTTACTTATTGAATAAATGTACGAGAATATTAATGAATAGGTATGTTTATAAACGTTAAAAAAAAATAAACGGATTCAGACATTATAAAGTTTCACAGCAATAAACTAAAAATAGGGAAGAGAATGCAGTGGAATCAGGAGGGATTTGTGAAATTCGTGAAAAACCAGATGAAATTTAGTATGCGATTTTATCTAACAGAATTTCACAACATCAATCAAATGTAAAAAATCAAAGCACCAAAACTACAAAAAAGTAAAAGGAATATAAAATTACAAACGAGTTTGGTTTACCACAAATAGTACCTATACCTAGTCTTTTAGATCTCGAAACCACAGTAACTAAATTGTAGAACAATTTCAAATAGAGTACGTCATCAAGCCTAACCGTGTTAGTAGAAAATCCACAAAATAGAGAAAACTTGGAAACAATAACAAAGCTGACCGGATCTGGCACTGATTGGATCTCGTAATAAAAGGATTTCTCTATAAGATGCTCGAAGATCTACGGTCCAATGAGCCTCGGATAAATCTAAACAGACTGTCGATGGCTATTTGGCTTATAGATAACAGAAACGTAACGATGGAAATAAATCTCAGCATGGTGAAACGGATATGTCGATAGAAGGAAAGTAAGTTAAGTTAGAATTGCTAGATACATTGTGCTCAATTTATACCTTTATACATGGAGAAGATATAGTAAAGACATACTATTAGATTGGTGATAAAGAGATTGCGAATTTTACTTAAGAATAAGAAAACCGCAATTTCAATTAAGCAGTTGTCAACCATAGACTGCTCACAATTCCTTTAGAAAGTTGTAAAATATAATTACGAAATGTAATTTAAAAAAAGGCCCATGTTATTTTATGAATGATTTTGCATTAAAAAAATTCTATTTTTTGCCAAAACAACTGATGAGCTAGCGATACATCTAGAAGGAAGTGATCCAAAACAGTAATAAAGATATCATTAACATAGCCAATAAATTAGGAAACTTGTTTTTAATGTCTCTTCAATGCTAATTATACAATTTAAGCAAACGTTGAACTGACTATTTATTACAGTTAGGAAAGACCACGTGATGAATTTTATGCATGAAGAGTTTAAGTATAAAGGTGCTGGAAAACAAACTAAGAAGAGGAACAATTACAAGACTTTAATGAAACCAGTATCTCCTAATGATTATCGTAACCAAAATTTTAAAGGGGTTTTTAACAAATTTTTATGGTAATTTCAAGTCATTGGTAATTTGTCTGATATCCATTATTGGTAATGGTATAATTTAAGCTAGGTAGGTACCTACATTACATTTATTATATCGTCCTCGGAAGACTATTACATTACATAATATACGTAGTATAATTTTATACACGAAATAATATAATTTACGTCAATCGTAAAAGTAAAAGAAACGTTATTGGCATAAGACATTCATTTCTGTTTTAGAATGAGGGCACGGACGTGTGTTCTAAGATAAACGTCAATGTATTTAAAATAGTGACTAACAGCAAAAGTCTCAGTTATACAACAAATAAATAGTAAAAGCAGTACAGGATGTCAGCGCAAATTGGTATCGAAAACCGGAAATGGTATATCACACAGGCTTTGTTCTGCTGAGGCTTGCTCCTATAATAATATTATATTTCTTTGTATTACCATTGGTATTCGTATTAAAACGAAGTTTCTATTTCTTAATAGTTTTTATGAGTTAAGTTACGACGCGAAAGTGTAATTAAATGAGTGATCATGATTAATGAATTTTCTGAAATAAGTATAAAGCCTGAATTAAATCAAAAATGGAACGGCGTTTATAAAAAGTCGTAGTTGAGATCATAGAATATATATGTATATTTTTTATCTCAGAACTATCGCAAGGTTATCATAATTAAATATTGAATTTAAGATAATTTCGACACATTGCCTTCTTGTAAACTAATGCCAGCTAATTAGTGACATTTTATATTAGATATAGATACGTGCCTACCATAGAAATCAGCACAAAAACTATTCCACACTACATTGCATGTGTATTCATTTATTTTGATAATAATTTTATAAAATAAACGACACAATGAGTCGTTTTCACGTTTTCCGTCGAGCGCATGTACTCTTATTACAATTTATATCCTTTTTTAACCCGACTGCTCAAGGTGGGGTAATATTTTTGCAGTGTAGGGTTTTGGGGGAGGGATTTGTGAAATGTTACGATGCGTTACACAGGTGGGAGGGAGGGTCGAACAACGCGTTACGAAACTTCTTCTAACTCGACCGAATGTCAACATTTTTAAATAAATGGTCAGTTGTTTGTTACATAACTTTTAGGGAGAGAGAAGCTTCAACATTTTTCAAAAATTGCGTTACATAACTTGCAAGCTCCCTAATAAATTATTATTTTGTTCGAGTTACAGGTGAGAACCAGAAGTATTGTAACATAATACACAGTATGAAGTAGAGCTAAGTTAACTCGAGTTCAGACCTTAGATTTATCTAAAGACAATAAAATATACGTCTATAGTAGATCAAAATCCCTAAGACAAAATGCCGTTTGAGATTGTAAGGCGGAAGATATTCGAAGGCAAATAGAAACAGGACGACATGTTCTATTGATATTTGGGGTATTTTAAGTATTACTTAACCCAATTTAGGGGGAAGGGGGATTGAACAACGCGTTGCGTAGCATTGGTTTTTTATTACTAACAAAAGTAGGGAATATTCTAATTCTCCTAAGTGGGAAAATGGCAACTTTTTAGGCAAAAATGGTTATCTTGTTACGTAACGTTTAGGGAGAGATAGGAGGGTACAGAAAAACGTTACGATATGTTACATAGGGTGGAGGAAGGAATATTTGAACGCATGGGGTTCATCACCCTGCGCATAGGGACCGAGGAGTGAAGGCGCGTCTAGGTGTTTCCGGCGCGCCTGATCGGAGGAGGGAGGGCTGTATGCCCCTTCACGTGGAGGGGCCGCGCAAGCGGCCAGGCACCGGCGGGTTCGCGGATGTGTGCGCAAGCGTTCCCGCGTTCCCGCCATATGGTGCGAGGAGGAAACACCGTCAGGTTTTAGTGGGTATACCGCAGTCGCGGGGAATCCCACATAACCACTCGCTCCCCCTTCGGGCGGGTGGTACGCCTAATGCATTTCCTGACGTTAAAAAAAAAAAGGAATATTTGAACGCTCCCTTAGCAACACGATGACGTTGTTGGGTTGTGGTTCCAGTCATTTGTTTTATAGAATGTACTTACATAATCGTTAAGTTTATTTATTATCTACCTATAGATAATGGGAGTTTTTTTTACCTAACTGCAAAAAGAGGGTAATGTTTTTCTAGCGGATGTATGTATGTCGACTTCTGTGGCAGCCTTTACAGCATTAAAGTTTTGATGAATACCAGTATATCGGGTGTCATTGGATTCGCCTCAATTGTAACAGTGACATAGGCTATATTTTTTATCATTTTTACATAAAATAAATCTAAAGATAATAATAATTAAGTTAGGAATTTTAGATAATTCCTCGTTTATGGTGAAGTAGGTATGTAATTTTTTAACAAAACATTATTATATCACAGACATCTTAATTAGTGAAAATAATTTTGAAAAATTGGTTGTTCATATACAACACATTTGTTTGTACTGAGTACATTTGTGTAATACACGTGCAGTAACATGTGCGTTACATTTTTTTTTAAATTATGCCACATTACTTATGTTATAATTTTAAGAAAAAAACAAAAACCGACTTCAAAAGTAAACTAAAAAGTAAAAAATAAATTTGCTTGGCACAAAGTAAAACTTATTATGATTTAGTTAAACCCAAATTGTTAAATACGTATTTTATCACTTTGAAGTCGGTGCCAAGGAAACAGCCTTGCTACGATACGTAACTTTGGCCCTAATCGTTCGTATCGACGCCCTAATCGTTCTAATTATTAAGTGTTTCTTATGATATTATGTTTTTATGCGACGACCGAGTCTATCTATTTATTTAAAACATTAAAGATTTTCAATATTATTATGATCACTTCAAGATGTTAGGTTACATAGTTACGTAACCACTTAAAACAGAAGGTCCCTCGTGTAGTGAATATAAAATTAATTACCGACTTGGCGGCAGAAGAATTGAGTTGCGAGACTTGGGACTTTTGAGAAGTACCTATTGTTTTTTATGGGTAATTTTTTTCGTCTTAGGAACTCATAGCTCACATAACGAACGTCTAAGTTTATAATATGAATAACATTAAATAAAATTAAAAAAAAAGAAAAAAATATATAAGTCATGTCAGCCAAATGGGACCAATCAGAAAGTCTTAGCTTTCAAACAAAAATATAATTATGAAAATCGGTCCACACAGTAAAAAGTTCTAATGTAACATTTAAAAAAAAATACAGTCGAATTGAGAACCTCCTCCTTTTCTCTGAAGTCGTTTAAAAAGTGAATACTGCTATGTGCACACTTGTCTAAATAACTGAAAAATTTGGCAATTCGAGAGAAAACTAAAAACCACGTTTACACCGAATGCTATCTTAATATACAAAAAGACAGCGTACGTGTGTTTGTCACTGAATACCTCTTAAATGGCTAATCTGATTGTAATAAGTTTTTTTGTAAGGTATTTTAAAGGTACCGGGTATGGCTTCGAGTGACAGTTGGTTCCGGCAGGTAGTGTTGATGTCGAGATACTTCAAGGGACCAGCCAAACTATTTAATATATTGAAACGCCGCCATAGTTTGCTATAGTTGTACTATATGATATGCATTTACTAAAAATACTAGAAAATTCAAGGTCTGGAGTAGCTAATGTAGAAATATGTGGCATAACAACGTCGGCCCGGTCGTCTAGTAATCTATATATTTCAAGTCCCTTGAAGTATGCCGACATCAACACCACCTACCGGGATTCAACTGTTATTTAAAATGACGATTAAAGATAGAAACGTCAAAGGAAAATTGAATATAATATAAATTACTAACGAAGCGAAGCGTTTGATTTATACATAATTAAACAGGTACCTAAGTAAATAAATAAACATTAAATAAAAAGAAGTAGGTATTGCTTGAATGACTACCGGATATACTTGTAGAATGTGTCTTTAATGTATGATCTCTTCAATGTCGATATAGCTGGTTTACGTTCACGCTATGCTTAATTTGAAATTTAAGAGCGAAAGTAAAATTCTTCACACTCGTATCTTTTGAGTTACTTAATCTGTGGCATCACCCGGTGTGTGCATTATTTTGTTTTCACGACGGTAGCGTGAATTTCTGGCCAGCGTGATAAAGCTTTTTCATTCATAATGACATGTCGTGTACAATTTTTAGTAAACGGAACTCCGCATTCGGGTATGTTTGTTTTTACCTGACTTCAAAGAAAAGGAGCAGATTCTCAATTCGACTGTATTTTTTTTGTGTATATTATTTCAGAATTTTGTACTCTGTGGACCGATTTGGTAATTCTTTTTTTGTTTGAAAGCTGATATTTTCCCATTGGTCCCATTTTAATTTTATCAAAATCACTTCGGTAGATTTTTAGATATTGGCCAATACGTCCTGTTTTTAAGATTGCCGAACGGCCATGTTGATGGGTCATAATCACGGAATAGCCACAAAAATTACAATAAAACGTAACACTATATTAGGTAGAAATCAGTGAAATCTCTATAGGGTTTTGGTCAAACTATTTTAGAAATATTATCTTGACACGAGGGGATCAATGACCTTTTGGTTCCTAGTATGCGCAATTTTAGTTTAAATTTCAATATTATTCCTTCTAGTGGGTTCTGAGGTTAGTTCCACGACCAGCTTGACGGAGTATTTAAGAAATTACTTAGAACTCCGGGGTACCAAGTACATGTGCTTGGAAGGTGGATGCGGTGCTTGTATCGTGGCAGTGTCCAAGTATGATGGAGCACCAATCCAAGCTGTCAATTCAGTAAGTATCAAAGTTCCTAGCTCTTGAATTAGATGTAGTATTAATTCTTCGCTATTTACCAGACTGCGACTGAATGACGGATGGCAATGGAAGGATTGTAATGATTTTTACAAGCTTTTATTTAGTTTTACCTGTCCTGTTTGTAATCAAATCTTGCAAGCTAAATTTCACCCACTTCCCGGTGTCCGATTGAGATAAAATTTTACACACTGATCCAGTCCTGATGGAAATACATGTTTATAATAAACATGATGTGATACTGCTACTAGGATCGGCTCCAGACGATTGAACTCCTCAACGGTTAACAGTAGGGACTTGAAATTTTGCACATAGACGATAGTTAGTGGGTCTAGTTTCAGGGTTGTTTCCAAACAAGAGAACTCCTCCGGCTGGCAGTAAAGACTGGAAATTTTGCATACCCGTTCGGATGTGATAGACGGTTGATAGGTTTTTAACTTTTTAGTTCTTTTTCTTATTGACAAGTAATGAAAGCTGGTTTCTTTTTTTTTAATTCTTTTACTTCTCTTGTTCAAGTTATGTCTGTTTATTTCTTTGGCACTCTCTACAGCTTAAACGGGTTGACGAATTTTGAAATATGCAATAACATTTGATTTATATCCATTGTGGGGGTGTTGTTGGATATTTGTTTATGCCATCTCCTCACGTAAAAGGATTAAAACATTCAGGTTTTTTGATTTTATGCTAAAGATTACTAGTTTCCGTTTGTTTCTCTAGTGTTTGGTATCAATAACTTCCTGTCAAGGATGGGAGATAACGACTATAGAAAAGATAGGAAACCGCTTGATTGGCTACCACCCTCTGCAGAAGACGTTAGCTGAGAACAATGGATCGCAGTGTGGCTACTGCAGTCCGGGATTTATTTCGGCTATGTACAGGTAAAGCTATGGTATATACTACGCAATGATATTTTGTTCGACGTGAACAGACGAAAAGACTTTAGTTGGAGTCATTTTTCCTTGGATTAAAAATTAGATGTTTTTATTAATTGTTGTCAAAGAAACGATAGACAACGTAGCGCGAAAGGTAACGTAATGACTTAGATTATCTATGAATTGAATATACTAGTTCGTTTTCATGTATTTTCACAACCTACCTTACCTAATATTCAATAGAATTATGGGATAAATAAATATATTATGATTTTATCTTTACAGTTTATTAACAACTAAACAGCTTACTATGCTTGATATTCAAAAGTCTCTCGGAAGTAATGTTTGTCGTTGCACCGGCTATAGACCCATCTTGGAAGCATTTTCGAAATTTGCAATCGATGCTCCAAAGTCAGAAATACTCGATATCGAAGATTTGAAAGTATGCAAAAAGAATGGGGAAATTTGTAGAAAAGGAATTTGCGATGAATCTGAATGGTGCTTTGTATATGAAGATCAGGTTTCACCTGCTATATTTTACATGCACTTGAGTGATGAACGACATTGGTATGTAGTTCAGGAAATATCGGATGTGTTTGCTATTTGGCAAGAGAGAGGTAACACTTCCTACATGCTGGTCGCTGGCAATACTGCAAAAGGTAAATCATGTTCTTACGGTTATATTTTGTAAATCAGAACCTTATTATGTAAATATTTTTTTTATATTTGGTTATTTGAATCATTTACGAAGGTGTCTTAACCTTCTACAAATTAGTTATTCTATTATCGTTACATAGCTGACGCTGATTCAAGTCGAGGCTTTAAATGTGATTGTGTGTGATTTCACAAACCATGAAAGATGATTATGTATTGCATTTAAAAACAAAAAGAAAGAATAAAAAGGATCCAAAAGTAATTCTGATGTAATATTACAGGAGTGGTTCCAAGAGATGAAAACCCTCAAACGCTTATAGATATTAGTAGAATTAGTCAACTTAAAGGTTATGCTCTTGATCAGAACTTGGTCCTTGGAGCTGGAAACACCCTAACAGATACAATAGACATTTTTAATACTGTCGGAAATTTGGAGTTCTTCGGATATCTAAAAATACTCAATGAACATCTTAATTCTGTTGCTCATATCCCTGTTCGAAATGTAAGTGATATCAAATATTAAAACTTGTATACTTCTTATAACAATTATTTATATATCTGTTTTTTAAATTTCCAGTTGGGTACAATTGCTGGGAATTTGATGATAAAATATTACAAGAACGAATTTAAATCAGACATTTTCCTTCTTCTAAATACTATTGGTGCTGACGTCACAATAAGTAAGTCTGTGTAAGGTTTTTTGAAAATAAAATATCTCGAGATATAGGCACATTTTTTAATGTACGTTATGATAAAACGTTTAAAATTATTAGGAGGTCAATTTCTTATTTACATTTCAGTGACGAGTCCTTTAAATACCACAATAGTAAGCATGGAAGAGTTTCTGAAGGAAGATATGAAAGGGAAGATAATCTTGAATATTAAACTTCCACCTCTTAGCGATGAATATAAACTAGTCACGTATAAGGTGCGATTATTTTTAAGGTTAACAATAAATAGAAAAGTGTTGCCGTAATATTTGTCTTTAATTGTGCAGGATTTCAATTACGCGGTAAAAATGTTTCTTACTAGTTATGGATCGACATTGATTCTAAATTTCATTTGACTTGATTTAACAAATAAATGTTGTTATTACTACCTTCTGGTACAGGAAAACTTTGATGGAAATTCTGCACACAGCTATTTATATGTGTTATCAACTCTAGATGATCCTCGACCTTAATAATATAACAGTTAAGGATGCAATACTGATGGCGAAGACGAATTTAATTGTTAGTGTATTTTATAAGAAGTTAACAAATTAAAAATAATAAAATATATTGTTTAGATAATGCCTAGAGCTCAAAGCGCCCAAGCTTTATCGAATGCTGGATTTTTGTATAAAGTAAGAGGAGACAACACTGTAATAGAATGTCGAATAGCTTATGGTGGTCTCTCTACTTCGTTCAATCGAGCACGTAAAACTGAAAAATATTTAATAGGAAGAAACTTGTTTACAAATGAAACTTTGAAAGGAGCTATAGCTGTGTTGAGCGATGAAATGGTGGTGACGGATAATCCACCAGATACCTCCGTTGAATATCGACATAAACTAGCTATTGGATTATTTTATAAGGTTCGTATACTAATAATGTTGTATTTTGCAAGTATAATCCGCGGAAAGTAAAATATACTAATTACACATTAAAATATTATAATTATTTTTTTTCTTTCATGTAAGTATGTGAAATACACATAATATTCGCGATGAAATTCGAGTTTTTAAACCTCTTAATAATAATATCCTGTCACCTCCTGTTAAGACAATGTTACTTATTTGGATTTTGCAAGATAAATAAGTTAAATTTGAAGAAATTATAAAAAGAAAATCGTATTAAATTTTTTTATTTTTGCTACCCAGAAGGGCAGCATGGTCTGATGGCTGAGCTGTTACGATAATATTATTAATTTGATATTGTATACCACCGCCGTTACATAAATTTATAGTAATTAATCTGTAATAATTGTCTATGGATTTTGCACGGAACCAAAGATATAATAGTAGGTGGCGCGCTTCACGCGCTCGACAGATTGAAAACACGAGGCAAAGCATTAAGATCAGAATAATAAGATTTAGTACTTATATTAAGAGCATTGGAAATACTATAATGGTCGTGAAATATAACGATAAATAAGCTGAGATGGAGTTTGATTTCAACACTCCATTACTCAGCTTCCCTCCGAAAACTGCAGTATACATCACATTTATATTATTGATTTTAACCAACAATTGCTCAAATTACACTTTTCCTTGGTAAATTGGATATTTTAAAATTTATAAATATATCTTTATTACAGGGCCTACTATCATTATGTCCTTCAAACATTTTAAGTCCCCGATACGCATCAGGTTCAATTAACCTTAAACAAAATCGAGGCGTATCAGAGGGTCAACAAGACTATGATACCAACTCTTCTTTATACCCTCTTAATGAACCCATAGAAAAAGTGGATGCATTGGTAAGTTTTATAGAATCAAAGTAAGTCACTAACAGAAAAACACATAACCCGACCAACAAAAATTGAAGGAAGTATCATACAATTCAATTATAGCCGTTGCCAGTTACAAACTGGATACGAATCCAATGAGTTGAAATCTGTCAATTTGTTTGAGCTGTAGAACGTATTAAAGAAATTAACATACATAAATACATACGCTCGAAAAACACGACCCTCCTAGCATAGTCGGATAGTTATAATTGACTCTATAACTAGCTTATAACTGCATAAGTAACTCCTAGAAATAAAAGTATGAAGGAACTTTCAACATTTGTTTTTATGTAAATCAATAATAATAAATTACGCTATACACTCATAACCTCAAACTAGGATTCCCTGTGTTGTGGGTGCCATGGAATAGAACCCACAAACGTACACCCAGACTGAGGAAAGACATTTTTAATTATTTACTTAAATTTTGGCGTGGTAATTTTCGTGTTAACAAGCGTATTAGCAATTGATAAAATGTTTTATAGTCATGATATCTTTAAATTGATAGTAGTATTATTAAAATTGATAATAAATTAATTGATTTTTAAAAGTGTTTTTGATATTTTTACAGATTCAATCCGCTGGTGAAGCAACATATTCAGAGGACATGCCATGCCTTCCAAATGAAGTATACGGTGCATTTGTTCTGACTACAGTTTGTCGGGGAACTATACAAAATATTGATGCTAATTTCGCTTTAGTTAGTATAATTTATTTTAGTTTGTAATTTAAACATTTATCGTTTCATTTCATACGTGCAAAAAACATTAAAAATATAATTAATTAATTCCAGAAACAACCTGGAGTAATAACATTTTTCTCGGCAAAGGATATACCAGGATTGAATTCGTTTACTCCAGCTGGAAGCACTTTTTATGAAACAAATGAAGAACTTCTTTGTGATGGGGACGTAAAATATTACAATCAACCTTTGGGTATCATCGTAGCTCAATCTCAACACATAGCTAACATTGCAGCTAAACTTGTAAAAGTCACATACACCAACATAACATCTCCGGTTATTGATATTACGATTGCCAAAAATGATGCGAGTAGGACATCCATGTATAATACTGCTAAAGCCACTAATCCAGGTAATGATATAGCAAAAAAGATTACAGGGAACCACACAATTCATGGACAATATCATTTTTCTATGGAGACTTTGGTTTGTGTTAGTCAGCCGACTGAAGAAGGGTTGGCTACTTATCCTTCATCACAGTGGATGGATGGCATACAATTGATGACTTCTCGCCTCTTGAACATAAAAGAAAACAGGTTTGTTATTTATGGGGTTATTCAAACATTGGACCTACCAACATGTAATCTACTTATTTTACTGTAGGTATTGTAAACTAAAATAAACTCTAGTCTAAAAATATAAAAAAGCATCTGCCTGGTATTTTAGTACCTCATATTATAAAAGTAAATTTTAATCTAAGGACTAAAATTAGCCAGCTTACTTGCCAGTAAATTAATGTTTAATCGTCCTTATGTACTCTTTCTCTATTATTAGTTTATTACTTTTTTATTTTAATTTCAGGATTGATGTTAAAATTCGACGTGTTGGTGGAACATTTGGCATTAAAGTCTCGCGATCGAACCAAATTGCTCTAGCCTGTAACTTAGTTACGTTTAAGTTAAACAGGCCTTGCAGGTTTATACAATCATTAACAACAAACATGAGAGCTCTAGGAAAGAGATTACCTTGCAGTGCAGACTACGAAGTATGATACTATGTTTTTAAATCTTTTAATCTATTTTGTCCCGTAATTTAACAGCCGGATGCATGTCAGTTTTACATCAAGTCTATTCACGGCAAATCAGTATTAACGTATCAGTAATTGAATAGTTTTTCATGAGAGTTTCTTTTAGTCTAATAGTTAGATCTGTCCTCAGTATTTATGTTAGTTTTAATAAATTTAAGTTCTATAATGTCAAAACTGATGAGACCAACGAACTACGAGTAATCATCAAGAAAAATCTAAGATGTACAAATAGTCGGTACTAGAAGCTAATTAAAGTGACATCAACTCAACATCGACAACAAATTGATCTTGTCTTATTCATAAATAGAGTCGTTATTAAAAGTGTGAGCTGTCTGTACTTTAAGATGAACTAGTTAATTACTCTTCTCATTGAAGGAGTCCCATGCAACATTTTTAACTAAAATACAGCTATTTATTTGAAGACCATATTTTGTTATTTGATATTGATTCATTAAATATTTATGTATTTTTTTAATAATTAAAATGTTTTACTAAGACACTTTGACCGTTAGTGAAACGTCAGGTCAAAACTGAGGAACCAACAGGGTCACGCCAGCACTTAAAGGCTAATCACTCATTTCCATTAATTTGTTAGTTACTTTGACTTATTGAAGAAATCTTTTTGTTAAGCATCTAACCAGATTCTTTTCACCCGGCTGCGTAAGAAGGGTAACATTTTACAAACGTACGAGTATGTATATTTGTATGTATGTGGAATTTGACATATCTTCGAATTCTTCATCATTGTCTTAGTGACATAGGCTAAATCAATTTTAAACTCTCCCCCACCACTGAAAACAGGGGAGTGATATATTTTTTGTCTCAAATAAAAGCCATTAAATAGGCAATTTTACATGTAAAACTAATTTGGCACAAATTTCATATTTAACCAAATTTTCGAAAACGACTTACAGACACGCTACAGCCTAAGCCATTTGACTTAAAATCATGAAACTTAGTACAAAGGTTCCTTATATAAAAAGGTTCAGAAGTATTAAAAGTGGATTTTTGGAAATTCATCCTTAATGGATTTATTTACCCCCCCAATTTTTGTCAATGTCTTGTAGGTAACAAGTTTAGTAGAAAAATTGAGATGACTTGATCTTGATTGACTTAAAAAAAATATTATTTACAGATAGCTGTTAATAATAAGGGCGTAATTCAGTATGTTAATGAAGATTTGTATGAAGATAATGGTTACATATTTAATGAGCCCCTAATAAGTTTGGCAAATGATACTTATTACAACTGCTATGATAAATCAAAGTGGAATTATAAATCTTATAATGTCGTAACAGACACTCCCTCTAATACATGGTGCAGAGCTCCAGGTAAATTATTGTTTGTGATTTATTAAGAAGAAGTACATAAAAAATGTGAAATAATTGCATACTCAGTGTACGATAACTATTTGTTTAATATTATAATATCTCAGCGTATTTAGAATTTGCTTGGATGACAGCAAATTTATGAATACTATATTCGGCATCTTCTTGATTTTATGTATTACTATCAAAAGATTTGTTATTTTATATTTGTTGCAACATTGTTTTTGTATTTTTTAAGGTTCTCTAGAAGCAATAGCAATGGCTGAAACATTTATGGAAAGAATTGCATATGAATTTTCTATCGATCCTTTTGATGTACGTTTAGCTAACATTGATCCTAAAATTAAAAATGATATGGAGGAAATGGTAAACACAATAAAACAAAAGTCTATGTACAACCAAAGAAAAGCTGAAGTAGAACAATTCAATAAACTAAATAGATGGAAAAAACAGGGACTTGGGATTGCATTTATGAATTGGAAACCCTCTGGTTCCACATATTTTGATGTAAATTTATCAGTTTATCACGGTGATGGGACAGTATCTATTGCTCATGGTGGCGTTGAGTTAGGTCAAGCTATAAATACTAAAGCTGCGCAGATTTGTGCATATTTTCTGAAGATACCTGTAGAGAAAGTTCAAGTTAAAGCAATGGATACAACAATTAATCCGAATACTTTTATAACTGGCGGTAGCTTGGCTTCCCAAAATGTTGGATTAGGAATTCAAAGAAGCTGTGAAAAGCTTCTTAAAAGGCTAGAACCCATAAGAATTCAGATGGGAAATCCAACTTGGGAAGAACTTGTTCTTCAAGCTTTTAACTCAGGAGTGGATCTTCAGTCTCATGGTCACGTAAATGCTAGTGACGGCATCGCTTACGATATCTTCGGGCTAACTGTGGCTCAAGTGACATTGGATATATTGACAGGAGAGTGGGAATTCAATCGTGTTGATATATTAGAGGATGTTGGACAAAGTGTTAATCCTAAAATGGATGTAGGGCAAGTAAGTTGCATCAAAAAATAATATCTTGAAATGATTCTATTTTTAAAACTAGTGGTCACAATGCGCAAACATATGCGTGCATAAACACAATGTGCTTAATTCGTTATAATTTGTACGTTTTCGGAATTCAGAGGTTCCTTATAATGTGTTGCAATTCTTTAAATAATTTTTGTTTATGCGTAACTTATATGTACTATAAGTATTAAAAATATATCAGTAAAATGATTAAGCAAAATTTTTAAAATAAATTTTTAATAATAAAGGGCAGAAATATTGAAAAATATAGAAATAATTTATTTATTGACAAACACATTTGTATAAAATTGTTAATATTTATAGGTAGAAGGAGCATTTATAATGGGAGTAGGCTATTGGACGATGGAGAACCTGATGTATAATAAAAACACAGGAGAAATCCTTACTGATCGCACCTGGAATTACTGGGTACCGCAGGCCAGAGACATTCCTCAATACTTCAATGTGAACTTCAGAAAGAAGTCGTATGGACTTAATTTGTTTTTAGGAGCCAAGAGTAATTATACCAATAAAATAATATGCATGTGTTTAAGAAGAAATAGCAAAAAAATTATATTAACACCAATATTTTATACTTAATACTTTTTACATTGCATTTATATAAATTTCTAGTGCTTCGCTTTGGTAAACCTTTGCCGAAACGAAGGTAAAAAGGTAGCCTAATTTACTCCTTACCATATCAGCTATCCACCAGTGAAAGTCCCTTAAAATCGGTTCAGCCGTTTCAGAGAGTAACCAGATCAAACAGACAGACAAAAATTTACAAAAATATAATTTTGGTATGTGTACCGTGTATATAGTTATAAGTATGCATTCAGTAAAAAGCTGCTACTTTAATATTACAAACAGACTCTTCATAGTGATTAAGATTTATTAATTTTTGCGGCCGAGTGTTTTTACAACGATGTCTTGGGTTTGAAACCAAACATGTTCGTGTTTGTATATTGTTCATGGCACCCATGACTCAGGGAATCCTAGTGTGGAGCTATCAATGCAGGGCATAAAATAATATTTGTTTTTTTAGCAACTGGAGAACCAGCAACATGTATGGGAATAGCGGTACCATTTGCTCTGCGGAATGCATTTACTTCTGCTCGTGCAGATTCTGGCATTACTCAATGGCACCAACTTGGTAAGTTGGATATTTTTTAAATGGATGAAATAATTAATGTTCATTCAATTTTTTTACATGTGACAAATTTAGAATAGGAAGAAATCAGCTTTTATATTATTTCAGATGGACCGTACACAGTGGAGAAATTATGCTTAGCGTTTGCGACAGACGTACAAGATTTTAAATTTTACTAAACAATGAAGTGCAAAAAAATTATTCCAAATAAGTGGGTTAAATATTTGGTATACAGGGAGAAAGAATAATTAATGAAATAAAAAATGAAAGAATAATAGTGCAATGTATTGATAATCAATTTAAAACATAAATGTCTATATTTTGAAGGGTAATAAAATGTATAAAAAGGTACAAGTGGTTTATTTTACCAAATGTTGAAATGATTTTTCATATAATATCTACCAATAACAATTTACGATTTACAAAGTACTTCCAAGCGATAAATAATTGACACAAATGCAAAAAAGTCAAATAAGCAGCATAAAAAAGGTAACAACATGTACAAAAAACAAACTGTTCTACAGTGATTAACATAGTAATATTTAAAACATAAAAGTAAATACTGATATGTAAATAATAAACACACTTGTCTAAATAACCTTGAAAAACTTAAAAATTCAAGAGACAAATAAAAGGAATGTTTACACCAAATGCTATTTAGTTCAAATCCCTTGGAGTATGATAACATCAGCACCATCTACCGGATCCAACTGTTATTTTAAATAACGATTAAAGATAGCAAAAGATAGAAACGTCAAAGGAAAATTGAATATATAAATTACTAAAGAAGCGAAGCATTTACGTAAATAAATAAATTTCATTAAAATAAAAAGATGTAGGTATTGCATGAATGACTACCGGATATACTTGTAGTGTGTCTATAATGTACGATCCCTTCAATGTCGATATAGCCGGTTTACGTTCACGCTTCGCTTAATTTAAAATTTAAGAGCGAAAGTAAAATGCTTCACACACTATTTTTTGGGTTAGTTAATCTGTGGCATCACCCAGTATGTACATTGTGTTTTGTTTTCACGACGGCAGCATGAATTTTTGGCCAGTGCATTAAAGATTTTTCATTCATAATGACATGTCGTGTACAATTTTTAGTAAACGGAACTCCGCATTCGGGTAAGTTTGTTTTTATGTATCTTTTACGGTTATAAATATAAGTGTAATGAGTGCCCTTGACTATAATGGAAAATTCTACACATAATTATTTTGAAGCCTTGGCACTTTTTTAGTTATTCGGGTTAAGTAATTTAAGAGTGTATCTATTTTTTTTTGGTGTTGTTTGCGTCTTATCTTAGACTTGGTTATTGAGTAAAATTTATTTTAATGAGAATTGATTAGTTAACATAATAGGTGGAAATCGGTAACATAATATCTCTATAAAGTTTTGGTCAACTTTTATAAAAATATTATCTTGACTAAATGGGTTCAACGACCTCTTGGTTCTTGGAACCTATTTTGTGTGCCATTTAAGTTCTAATTTCAATTTTATTCAATTTAGTGGGTTCTGAGGTAAGTTCCATGACCAGCTTGACGGAGTATTTGAGAAATTACTTAGAACTCCGGGGTACCAAGTACATGTGCTTGGAAGGTGGATGCGGTGCTTGTATCGTGGCAGTGTCTAAATATCGTGGAGCACCAATCCAAGCTGTCAATTCAGTAAGTATCAAAGTTTCTAGCTCTTGAATCAGATGTAGTATTCATTCTTCGCTATTTAACAGAATGCGACTGAATGACGGACAGGAACGGAAGGATTGTAATGATTTTCGAGTTCATGTCCTTCTTGGACACTCTACAGCTTAAACGGTTGGACTGATTTCAAAACAGAATGCATCATTTGATTCATATCCATTGTGGAAGTGCAGTAGGCTATATTTTTTACACGCCGAGCTCTCAACCACATAATAAAACTTAAACAGTCAGTTGTTTTTTGTGTTAACGATTATTGATTTCCGTTTGATTCTATAGTGTTTGGTGTCAATAACTTCATGTCAAGGATGGGAGATAACGACTATAGAAAAGATAGGAAACCGTTTGATTGGCTACCATCCTCTACAGAAGACATTGGCTGAGAATAATGGATCGCAGTGTGGCTACTGCAGTCCGGGATTCGTATCGGCTATGTACAGGTAAATCATTGCACCTACTGCCAAGATTTTTGTGGATATCTATTACCAACTTTGGATTTAATAGAATTACTTA
The DNA here is from genome assembly GCA_001278395.1 of Lerema accius. Taxonomy (NCBI): domain Eukaryota; kingdom Metazoa; phylum Arthropoda; class Insecta; order Lepidoptera; family Hesperiidae; genus Lerema; species Lerema accius. The sequence continues at coordinate 892,139 of LGAG01000122.1, forward strand.
TTGGCTTTAGAGCGAGAACTACCGCTAGTTAGCTAATACTTTACAAAATTATGGGGTATTTAAATGCTTATACCAAGGTAAATGTTTATTTTAATTACCTTATATTAGTTACGACAATAATTTATTTTTTTCAGCTTATTAACGACTAAAAGGCTTACGATGCTTGATATTCAAAAATCTCTTGCGAGTAATATTTGTCGATGCACCGGCTATAGGCCCATTTTGGAAGCATTTACAAAATATGGAATTGATGCTCCCAAGTCAGAACTACTCGATATTGAGGATTTGAAAGTATGCAATAAGAATGGTGCAGTTTGTAAAAAAGAAATATGCGATGAATCTGAATGGTGCTTTGTATATGAAGATCAGGTTTCACCTGCTATTTTTTACATATGCCTAAGTGATGGACGACATTGGTATGTAGTTCAGGAAATATCGGATGTGTTTGCTATTTGGCAAGAGAGAGGTACCACTTCCTACATGCTGGTCGCTGGAAATACTGCGAAAGGTAAATTCGTTACTTTTGTTTCACTTTATTGTTTCGGTAACTTGTTTTTTTATGTTTTCAAAATGTAAGTGGCTGTTATTTCATCCGTGTTTCGACCAGTTGGTTGCGATTAATGTAATTTAATAGATGCCTTGTAGAAATGGTGGTTTATCTCTCAGAACATAAAAGATGATAGGAGTTACAGATATAAGCATCAAGTTATTCCAGCCCATCTTTCTGTTTCTCAATATTTCCTGATAAATAGATTTGAAAGAAATATGGAGACGTTACAGTGATACGATAAAGATTGTAAAGTTCTGATATATTTTTTCAGGAGTAGTTCCAAGAGATGAAAACCCTCAAATACTTGTAGATATTAGTAGAATTAGTCAACTTAAAGGTTATGTTCTTGATCAGAACTTGGTCCTTGGAGCTGGAAACACCCTAACAGATACAATAGACATTTTTAATACTGTCGGGAATCTGGAGTACTTCGGATATCTAAAAATACTCAACGAACATCTGAATTCTGTTGCTCATATCCCTGTCCGAAACGTAAGTGATACCAAATATAAAACTTTTATACTTTTTATATCTATTATCTATAATCTGTTTTTCAAATTTCCAGTTGGGTACAATTGCTGGGAATTTGATGATAAAATATTACAAGAACGAATTTAAATCCGACATTTTCCTTCTTCTAAATACAATCGGTGCTGACGTCACAATAAGTAAGTTTCGTGTGAGGTTCTTTGAGAATAAAATATCACAAGAAATAGGCAAACATTTGAATGCACGTTATTATAGAACACTTTTATTTTGAGTATATTTTTTTTTACGTTTTAGTAACGAGACCTAGAAGTACTAAAATAGTAAGCATGGAAGAGTTTCTGAAGGAAGATATGAAAGGGAAGATAATTTTAAATATCAAACTTCCCCCGCTTAGCGCCGAATATAAACTAGTTACGTATAAGGTAGGAATAATTTTACACATTAACTATGATTAGAAACGCCATGAAATAAATATGAATCAACATAAAACCAGGTCAAATGAAATTTGGAATCCATGTCGAGCTACAATTAACAGATAACATTTTCATCACGTGGAATTCTCAGTTAAGATTCCCCATAATTAAGGACAAGGATGATGTCATAGTAAAAAGTGATATAGTCGTACAAAGGTACTCGTAAAGCAATTTTGAAACAATTTTGCGTAATATTTTGTGGAGTTCTTTAAGAATAATTACTCCGTAAAATGACGCTGATTAGAATCCGTTCTGTCTTCGTAATTTCAAATTATTTTGTACTTTTAATTAATTACTTTACAGAAGTAAGTTTTTAATTCCTAGACAAACATTATACACATTCGAAATCAAATCTGTGCTAACCATTTTAATACTGTAATCCGTGAAAGTAATAGAAACTTTACAAATTCTTTATATCTAGATTAAAATCCAGCATAGATCTCTAAGAATATTGATTTTCGTTTTTGATCGTAGTTATCACTTGCTATCAGTAAAGGGAAGCTTTCATTTGCTATAAACGTAGTGATAAGATATTTATGGAGTGCAATTGCTGATGTTGATAATAAATTTAACAACTTTTAAGTTATAACTGAATTGTGAAAAGTAAGAAAAATTCTATATTTTGTTTAGGTGATGCCTAGAGCCCAAAGCGCTCAAGCATTATTGAATGCTGGATTTATATATAAGTTAAGAGGAGACAACACGGTAATAGAATGTCGAATAGCTTATGGTGGTCTCTCTACTTCGTTCAACCGAGCCCGTAAAACTGAAAAATATTTAATAGGAAGAAACTTGTTTACAAATGAAACTTTGCAAGGAGCCATAGCTGTGTTGAGCGATGAAATGGTGGTGACGGATAATCCACCAGATACATCCGTTGAATATAGACATAAACTAGCTATTGGATTATTTTATAAGGTTGGTACAGTTTGTATTAATTCTGTAATTTGTAAGTATATTCCACATAAAGTAAAAAACTGTAACACTATAAAATATTTTTTTTGGCTATTTTTCTTTTATTGTAATGTAAATAATGTATGTTTTATGTTCTCCATGAAATTTAAATTTTCTTTTATATTTCAGCCAGACAATTGAATAATGATGTTTATTTATGGCAACAGATTATTTATTGATGTGTTGAAAACAAGTTTAAAAAACAAAGGATTTCAACAATTTTATTTTTTTATTTTGGTTTGGTGGTGTTTCTACATATACGCTCTTTTCATTTGATACATTTCTAAAACACTGTTCAAAAGAACTGTGCGACACCTTTTGCGCACTCGTTTTTGGTAGAACTGTTGTGCATCCAACTTTATGACCCCGTTTATAGCCTGAGACACACTCTAAATTATAATCTACTGTTAGCTCTACTTTAACTTTTGTAATTCGTAAAAGGCTGTATATTAATAAAATTACATTAATAATATTAAGTTTTAACCTAGAAAGGGTTATACATTTATTTCAGGGTCTACTATCATTATGTCCTTCAAAAATTTTAAGTCCACGATATGCATCAGGTTCAATAAATCTTAAACAAAATAGAGGAGTATCAGAGGGTCAACAAGACTATAATACGGACTCTTCTTTATACCCTCTTAACGAACCTATAGAAAAAGTGGACGCATTGGTAAGTTTTATAGAATCAAACAATGTAGTGGTAATTTATAGAAAAACTAAAATCTAAAACTAAAATAATATACATATACATTATATAATATACTCTGTAAAAATATTACGCTTCTAATGTAATTACTTAATTATACCTGTATAAGCTAGCTTATTTACTGCATAAGTAACCTTGTATGAGTGACAAAAAAAAAATCCATTACTAATTTATTAAATTATTGTTTTCGTCAATTCAGGTTGAAACTGACTAAGATTTTAACTCAATCTTGCTTTTGGCATCAACTTCATATAAATATGTACACATCAAATTGTATTTGTATAAAAGTGAAGGTAGATAATAATTGAAAATATTGACGTAACCAATGACTCCTTGTATTAAAAATTGGTTTTAATAAAACTTCTTAATAAGAATTAGACACGGTTTAAATAAGAAAGCTGTTTTTTATGGCCATGTTATCCGTAATAGATATAAATTTTTAGATTTGATTAAAAAGAAAATTATTTTTTCGCAGATTCAATCTGCTGGTGAAGCAACATATGCAGAAGACATTCCATGCCTTCCAAATGAAGTATACGCAGCATTTGTTCTGACTACAGTTCCGCGGGGAACTATACAAAATATTGATGCTAGCTTCGCTTTAGTGAGTAAAATTAATTCCAGTTTAACAGTAAATTAATGTAATATTATCATATTAGGGATAGTGATTTAAATCAATTCAATAAAGTAACCTGTGTTATGTAGTCAAGATAATAAAACGCCTAAAATTTCAGAAACAACCTGGAGTGATATCATTTTTCTCTGCAAAGGATATACCAGGATTAAATTCATTTACTCCAGCTGGAAGCACATTTTATGTAACAAACGAAGAACTTCTCTGTGATGGGGACGTAAAATATTACAATCAACCTTTGGGTATCATCGTGGCTGAAACCCAACACATAGCTAATGTTGCAGCTAAACTTGTAAAAGCCACATACAGTAATATAAAATCTCCAGTTATTGATATCAAAATTGCTAAAAATGATACAAGTAGAACAACCATATTTAATACAGCTAATGCTACCAATCCAGGCAATGATATAGCCAAAAAGATTACAGGGAACCACACAATTCATGGACAATATCATTTTTCTATGGAGACTTTGGTTTGTGTCAGTCAGCCGACCGAAGAAGGATTGGCTACTTATCCTTCATCACAGTGGATGGATGGCATACAAGTGATGACTTCTCGCCTCTTGAATATAAACGAAAACAGGTATGATATTTTTTGCGGTTTTCAAACACTAGACACCTATGAACATATTTAATGAATTCCATATTATTTAAAATTAAGTAAACACTGACTCTGGTTTATTAATTAAATATCAGTTACAAGATAATGCTTATAAGTAACGTAATTGTTAAATTAATAATAATTTATCAACGACTCAACATGTATTTTTACAGGATTGATGTTAAAATTCGACGGATTGGTGGAACATTTGGTATCAAAATATCGCGATCAAACCAAATTGCTCTAGCCTGTAACTTAGTTGCTTATAAGTTAAACAGGCCTTGCAGGTTTATACAATCTTTAACAACAAACATGAGAGCTATAGGAAAAAGACTACCTTGTAGTACAGACTATGAAGTATGAAACTGTTTAAATTTTTTATGAAATGTGATTACTTAAATTTTAAGGATACTGTGAATTTATATTCACTAATTTATATTCATTTGTTAGTTCATTTGACCCATTACATTAATTTTCTGGTTAAACTTGAAGACAAAATCTATCCTAGTCAGGCAGTAGCCAAAAAAATTGTGAAATCAGTTCGTAACTATAATAGTTAAATCGTAACAACAATTGTTAAAGAACTTTTTTAAATTATTTATTGTTCCACATACAATGAACGTTGCATCTCATATAAAAGAGTTAACGCTTCATATTACTTGTGACCAAAAATGTAATGATATAAAAATTCCTATTACTATTACAGATTGCTGTTAATAACCAAGGGGTTATTCAGTATGTTGATGAAGATTTGTTTGATGATAATGGATATATAGTTAATGAGCCTCTAATAAGTTTAGCAAATGATACATATTACAACTGCTATGATAAATCTAAGTGGAATTATAAATCTTATAATGTCGTAACAGACACTCCCTCTAACACGTGGTGCAGAGCTCCAGGTAAAATATTCTTTATGCTTAGTTATGGAATCAGTATTATTGTCCCATAAAAATAAAAAATACATTTTAATTATTGAAAGGATGTATAATATTTTGCAAAATGCAATACTGCTTTTTACTTTTCAGGTAATCTGGAAGCAATCGCAATGGCCGAAACATTTATGGAAAGAATAAGATTTGAAATGTCTATGGATCCTTTTGATGTTCGATTAGCTAACATTGATCCTAAAATTAGAAATGATATGGAGGAAATGGTAAACACAATAAAACAAAAGTCTATATACAACCAAAGAAAAGCTGAAGTAGAACAATTCAATAAACTAAATAGATGGAAAAAACAAGGACTTGGGATTGCATTTATGAATTGGAAACCCGTTGGGTCAACATATTTAGATGTAAATTTGTCAGTTTATCACGGCGATGGCACTGTATCTATAGCCCATGGTGGCGTAGAGTTAGGACAAGCTATAAATACAAAAGCTGCGCAGATTTGTGCATATTTTTTGAAGATACCCGTTGAAAAAGTTCAAATTAAAGCTATAGACACAACAATCAATCCAAATTGCTTTATAACTGGTGGTAGTTTGGCATCTCAAAATGTTGGGTTGGGTATTCAAAGATGCTGTGAAAAGCTTCTAAAAAGGCTAGAACCAATAAGAATTCAGATGGGAAATCCAACTTGGGAAGAATTGGTTCTTCAAGCGTTTAACTCGGGGGTGGACCTACAGTCTCATGGACACACAAATGCTAGTGACGGCGTCAGTTACGATATTTTCGGGGTAACTGTTGCTCAAGTGACAATGGATGTATTGACAGGAGAGTGGGAATTCAACCGTGTTGATATATTAGAGGATGTTGGACAAAGTGTTAATCCCAAAATGGATGTAGGGCAAGTAAGTTGAACTACAAAGCATTTTTTAACTAATTTTCAAATGTTATTGAGAATGTTTAGGTGGGTTGTATGGTTTGCTTAAGGAGTTTCTATGGCCACCTTCGGCCTCCATCATCATATCAGCTCAATTTCATAATAGTATTGTAGCTTTAGCTATTAATATGTGCATCCAAAATTTCGGCTCAATCAGAAACCGAGAAGATGGTTTCCAGGGGGGGTCAGATATTTTTGCTCGTGACTGTACATTAGAAAGTAGGTTATTAGTGTAGAAATCTAATAAGAAGTTTTGTGTTATTTATAACTTGTGATCGACGAGTAGTAGGTACAAATATGTAAACTCGTAAATGTCATATTTTTCTCCACTGCTACTGTTTTACTAAATTAATGCCTTTTATCAGTTTTGTACTTTCATTCTTGAAATAAATTCGTCTATGCAATTATCTTATATTGTTATTAAAATGATGAAATAAGCCAGTACAGTGATTTGAAAATTAAGTAACCACAACATATTTTAAATGATTTGCAGCAATACTCTCAACAGTAGAATTGAAACTTTGAATAATTTGCTGTCAATAAAATGTTACAGATAGAAGGAGCATTTATAATGGGAGCAGGCTATTGGACGATGGAGAATCTGGTGTATAATCAAAACACAGGAGAAATCCTTACAGATCGCACCTGGAATTACTGGGTCCCGCAAGCCAGAGACATTCCTCAATACTTCAATGTGAACTTTAGAAAAAAGTCGTATGGACTTAATTTGTTTTTAGGAGCCAAGGGTAATTATTATGAATCAATTCATAAAATACAAAGGATATTTATTAAAAAAAGAAAACGACAAATCAGAAACAGAATTCGAAATAGTTATTACTAAAGCTAAAAACCTCGTATTCAATTTTGTAATCTGAAAACTTTTCTCATATCATTCATTTTAATTTGGACGACCGTACAGCATAATGGTCACCATGGTGAACTGACTTTCTAAGGGTTCAAGGTAGGTATGGTATGCTATGGGTGTGTAAAATTAAATAATATTTATTTTTCAGCAACTGGAGAACCAGCAACATGTATGGGAATAGCGGTGCCATTTGCTCTGCGGAATGCATTCACTTCTGCTCGTGCAGATTCTGGCATTACTCAATGGCACCAACTTGGTAATTTGGATTTTTTTTTATTGTGGATGAAATAACTAATGTTCTATTTTTTTTACATGCGACTTTAGAACAGGGAGAAATCAGCTTTTTATATTATTTCAGATGGAGCGTACACAGTGGAGAAAATATGCTTAGCGTCTGTGACAAACGTACAGGATTTTAAATTTTACTAAACATTAGAGTAACATGCAATGATTTCAATAAAGTTGTTTTGAAGTTTGTGTAAAGGAATAAAGAATGATTTTATGAAAGATTTTGTGTTATAAACTAGGTTATGGTACTATTCGGTTTTTATTGTTATTGCATTTCAATTAACGATTCAAATTCTATTTTATTTTATCAAAATGCGTATCTTGAAATAGTCGAAGTCAGGATACTAAGTTCTACGAAATGACATGATGTGTTTAGGACTTTTTAGACATTGTTGAATTAATAGTGTAATCCAATGTTATTAATTTTAAAATGTCTTTAATCAAATAAGAATGATAATAAAACTTTTGAATTGATTCAACTGGTTTATTTTTCCAAATGTTAATAGAATTGTGGTTCTTGTAAAAATTTACAAGCAATGTTCTTAGATACCTACTGACAAGATGGAGTACAAATTACGTATTACCTTTAGGTATTTTTAGTTTATAACAAAAACTTTTTATTGAAATAATCATAAAAGAAAATAGATTGTGACATTAGAGTAAGAACAGAAAAGAAAAAACCAAGATAGAGGTTTCTGGTGTTTGTATTCATTCACACCTGGTATAAACAGTATCAAGGGTTGAGAGACTTTCCAAATAAAATCTAAAAGAAACTCCGTGACCAACTCACCCGCAATTCTTTCAAAGGGAGCCCTAAGAGGGTTTTACCGAGAAAACTTTGACGGAGTTGTAACTCTTTTGAACTTAGTTTGCTAAAATTCGTACAAAGTTTGTTTAAGCTTTAAGGAGAACAATTTCGTGAATTTTATATTGGAATAGATTTTGTCTTTATTTTATTTCGGATACTTACCAATGTGCTACGATAGCAATTAGGATAAATTAATCATTCACATAAAAACAAATAACCTAATAGTGATTTATGGGTTTTGAAAAATTATCTAGTATGTCTGTCACTTACTCAACGTTACTTTTAGGATGTACCTCTCACAAGTTTTTATTCAGATAACGTTAATAAAAATATTAAAGTTAATAAAAAAAAACCCTGAATAAAAAATTGTTTATCTTTAACCGACTAATTGCCCATGACGCGCTAGGAGTGTCCTAAGAAGACATCATGGGATGCCCGTGACGCGCCTCGTGCGTCATATCAAAATACATTTAAAACAAGTTAAAAAAATTAAAACACGAACACTATCATTTACAAGCCTAAACTAAACCCTAAACTCAATATTACGCTTGGCCCTTAATTTTAAAATTATATTTTCATAAGTCAGGAATAGTCAACATTGTATAACAAGTTCAAAATATTCTGAATGATGACTAGTAGTGTCAGAAACAACGTGAATTTTGTACATCATTTATTTAAAAATTAACAGTTTAACTATGTTTTTTAATAATTTCTATTGTCTTAAAAATATAATTCTATAAAGAATATCTTTAATATTTTTTATTGTTTATAAACGTTGTTTATATTTTATATGGTTAACAAAACAAAACAGCCATTTATTTTATTTAAAATTTTGATTATTAAATAGTAGGTATATTTTTTATTAATTTTAATTTTTTTAAGATAAAAAGTTTTTTTTAAATGTAAACCTACCCAATACTAGGGACTGTGGGCGCTATATTTGCGTGTATGTCGCAATTTTGTGATTTTTAGGAAAAATTTGCAAATTGATTGACTACATTCAAGTAAACCTTCATTTTCTTCACGGTAGGGTCCGACCGAAACAAGTTTTTGGGTTCAAATCAAAACCGAACTTTCGGCCCTGCACTCAGTTTCGGCCGAAACCGAAATTGTCATTATACATGTTTAAAATTTTTATTTGGGGGTGTAACGCAATTGGGGGGCGAGTCTTGTAAAATGTTATGATGCGTTACCTACGATAGGTAGGAGAGGGGGACGAACAACGTGTTACGTAACATTTTTATTACCAAAAAACCGACAGAATATAATTTTTTTAGCCCAGTAAAATTACGTAACGCACTCTGCAAAAAAGGTTAAGTAACACACATTTTTTTAGATAAAAATGGTCTTTTTTCGTGTTACGTAATGTTTAGGAAGGGAAAGAAGCTCGTACCTCCCTGAAAAATTCAAAATAATGTTCAAGGTACGGATTTGACTCTGCTGCTGTTTTATTGTTAGTACCTTAGATTGCAAGGAAATGAGTATGGTTGTACATGTGGTGGTAGTCTCTAGCGGTGTGTAGCGGTGTTACACAAAAAAAAGATTTAGATTTTTTGGTCGAAACCGAAACTTCGCTCGGACACTACTTTTCAGGTATTTTGCTGATAATGTCCACACAAATTAGTTAATCAAAATCCCTGGCTCCTAGCTGATCATCTACAAATAAATTATATACTATCTGCAAAATATTGAAAAAGTTTTGTACACCTGTAAGATGACAGTCGTCCTTTAGCCCGGCCCATGACGCACATGGTGCGTCATGAACCAATGTATGGGGCATGACAGAATGTTCTTGAAAATAAAGGTGACAATGAATCGGTCATGCAAACAAAGCCGTGTGTCATTTGACGTCCTTTTTATTTGTAATATAATATTTGTTATTTATTGTATTACTGCATTTTATACGCTATCAATATACTGATATTATTTTTATTCTCAATATTAGTAGATACAGCTATATCTTAAGTAGATGCATTAACTAAAGCCATTCACTTTTAAAACGTCGTTAGTCGTCAGTTAATTTTGAGATTTCGTTGAGTCGGTAACAGTAAAAATAGAAGCTTGTTTGTTTTAAAGAAATTTTGTTTAGGATATCTTTTACTTCTTATCTTATCATGTACGAGAACTTTATAATGTTTTATTAAAGTTTAAGAGGGATTTTCTGACCTATTACATAATATAATCGCATATAACAATTTACTATAGTCAGTTAATGTAACCTTTTCGGCCGCAACAGACATGAGCAGAATAACTTTCAAAGTAAACGGAGTGGAAAAATCTGGTACGTTCTCTTTATATACTAGTTTTATTTGAATCATAATATTATAATTGCAGAGTAAATTTGTTAGAAACTAATGCGTGTCACTGTGGAGGTATTAACGTTTTTAAGTAGTGAAAATAGCAACTGAGCTTTCAGTGTCACCGTCCTCTGCAACTCATGAATATCTATGGCAAACCTCGAGTAGGATTGTAAGGGGGAATGTTAATCGGTTAGTAGGTTGTGTTAGTAATAGATGTTAGCTAGTTAGTAAAGTTATACTACTACTAACATGCTAGTTAGTAAAGGGGCTATGAAAGTTTGGACAGGTAGAGTGGGTGAGCCGTGTTAGTGGTAGAATAAGAAGTTATTGTATTTGTGCAACTAGAAATTGTCCTGGAAATATGCGCAACTGGTTTCTATAGCTCTTTACGACACCATTTCGTTACTATGCTACGCCGCCCCAATACAACCGAAAATCATTACTACATAAATAGCTAAACGGATTAATTGCTTCACAAACATACAAAAATATAATATTAACCACGAGGTGCCGGCTTATGACAATAGTTTTATTTTATGAAGACTTTGACAGCTTAACATGAACGATGATATAAGCGTGACTTAAAAGCAAACCTGTTCATTTTTTCGTATACCGAGTGATCTTATCCGAATTTACTTTCACTTGTAGTTAGGTAGTCCAAAGACAGACGAACATCTAGTCTACACAAGTATACTTCTAAGTTATTGATATTTAGAGAGATTGAAAGTGAACGCAATGAATACCTCCATAATTTCGATAGCAATATTTTCTTCAGATTTTTTGTCTGTTTTTAGGTTTGTGTGTAGTCACAAATATGTACAAGGAACGGATTAACCGATTCAGATGCGGCTTTTACTGATGCAATGTTGCTACCTTAAAGTAATATTTAATTACAAATAAGACTTGAATTAAAGTATAGTTTTTCGAAGAGCAAGAGCGGTCAATATTAATAAATTATGATTTGGACTGGACCTTTACTTTAGTTTGGACTAATAACTTGACCTCATATGCTTTACGGAACCTTTACTTTTATGCATAATTAAGATTAGTAGCAATAGTTTAACCTTGGAATATGATAATTGAATTAGTTACATCTTGATACCGACACATACACATTATAATTAAAATAAAAGTAAGGTTAGCGTTGGTATGTCAGTAAGTATCACTATAATAAAAATGAGGTTTTAATGGGAACTTGAAACTTCTATAGAGTCGGTATTACAACAAATGTCAAGTTACATAAAGTGAGAAATCGAAGGGATCCTTACACATGAAACCAGTATTTTTTAAATATTTTATCGTAAAATTAAAACACATTGAAGTTTTACTAACACCTTGATTAATGTAGCTGTTATTATATTTTTTTTAAATCATAGAGTAAGTCTTAATAGATTTATTATTATAAATCGCGTCGAATAAAGATGCTTGTATTTTATTGAGATCGAACTTCCCTTTTGAACAAGATCGTTTGCTCACCAAGTATTGCCATAGAGTCTCCTGCAAGAAATATATTTATTTGTCGTACAAATCCTTTGCGCGTGTGTTTGCTATTTTATCTTGCCTACAGAACCTGTAGTAAGCTCAGTAACACACTTGTCCGCTTTTAATTTTGAATCGTCATATTACGTCCAGGTAGTTGGTAATGTGGGTAAATTAAGTTATGTAAAATGTCCAGACTCGTTACGTCACGCTTGGTCTCCGAGCTTTAAGATTGTACCTACTTGTCGACATTATTGTAACGTAATGTTTGACAACAAGTCAGACAGAAATCAGAATTATGAGCATTTTTGTCTTTTGGCCTTCGTGTTTGTATTCTTATCTGCATGTCTGTTGGTGACCCTCATAATTCGGGCGTATCGTTGTACAAACAAGTCTTGTATGCAAGCTTTAAAATATTTCTATAAACAAACAATTTTACAGTTCCATCGTTCATTAATTATTTATTTCAGTCGGCAATGAAGTCTATTCTACGACTAGTTTGCTCCAATTTCTACGTAACAAATTGGGACTTAGAGGAACTAAGTATATGTGTTTGGAAGGCGGTTGTGGCGCCTGCATGGTAGCTGTATGCAAAGGTCCTGGAGAACCAATACAAGCTGTGAATTCAGTAAGATATTTCAAACTGTTTAAAAACAAAGATCCTCTTTAAGTAAACACTTCTTTAGCATCGCTGAGATTGAGATGAAACGAAAAAGCGACAGTAAAAAGAGATAGACATATAAATTATTATGGGAGAAAATGAGATAGGAAATATTATAAAGTGTTTCTATTTGGCTACTAGATGGCAGGACGGGAGTTTCTTACAGGTGATATCTATTGTCAAGTGAATTGTACACATGACTATTACTATTACTAAAGTAAATTTAAGTATAAAAACCAGGACCTTTTTACTCTTCTCTCTTCTTGGCTGATATGACATCGTTTTATGGGTTGATTTTTTATGTGGTCTGTATATAACGATGAGCGCTTGACATATCATAGTTTATCTACCTACTTATTCACCTATTTCTCTTTCCTCTACTTATGTATTTTATTTTCGTCTATAAAAGTAAAATAAGTACATGAGATTTCAATTATGATTTTCTCATTACTTGCTTCAATGCATTATAATGTATAATCTTAATCGAAAGATTAGTTTTAATTTCATTAAAAAAAAAGAAATCGTACATAAAATTTTATAGGGTAGGTTTTCGTTATACTTTTTCTTTTTTTTATGTCAAGTGCTTGGTATCAGTAACATCATGCCAAGATTGGGAGATTACGACGATAGAGAAAGTTGGCAATCGTTTGGATGGTTACCACCCCATCCAGAAAACACTCGCTGAAAACCATGGAACACAGTGTGGGTATTGTACTCCTGGATGGATAATGTCCATGTTTAGGTTAGTAACCTCCTAAAAATATAAATGGCTATAATGCTTCGTCGTGAAATAGTAATTTGTTTTCGCATGCTAACATTATAACCTCTTTGTATCAATGAATATATTTTCTTTGTTTCTCTTTGTTTCTTGCATGGAACGAAAATTAAATGTTATTTCTTCGTTATTGTGCTTTTAAATAACATGGCTTTTTAATTGAACGTTTAACTCTTCATACTTATTTTTTAATTAACAGTCTTTTGAAAAGCAAAGGCAAATTATCGATGCATGAAATTGAGCAATCTCTTGGAAGTAATGTTTGTCGCTGCACAGGCTACAGACCTATTTTGGACGCATTCAAAAAATTTGCTAAAGACGCACCAAAAACTGATAATATTCTTGATATAGAGGATTTAAACATTTGTAACAAAACAGGAAAATTGTGCAAAGAATCAAAATGTAACGAAGATGACTGGTGTTTTGTAACAAATGACGATGTTGCTCCATCATCAGTTATCAGTATAAAACTAAAAGACAACAAGGAATGGTTTAGAATACATGATATAGTAGACATTTTCAACATATTACATCTTAGAGGAGACGACTCCTATATGTTGATAAACGGAAATACTGCAAAAGGTACCAGAACAATTATTTGATTTTCTTTCAATGAGTCCAGGATTCGAATCTGTTTAACATTCTTTTCTAGGTCTGGATATGTCTGTTTATTTGTTAGTGTTTCCCCAGCATCCACGACATAGTAAATTCTATTGTAGGACTATGTATGTGTAACGTTAATATTATTTGGTTCGTTTTAGGCGTTGTACCATTGTTCGACTATCCTCGAGTACTTATTGATATAAGCGGTGTAGCCGCACTTAAAGGTTATTTCTTGGATCAAAATCTGGTTATCGGCGCTGGTATGACCATTTCAGACTTGATGGACCTATTTGATGTCTTATGTAGCAAAGAGTATTTCAGTTACTTAAAGATACTAAATGATCATCTCAAGTTAGTTGCACATATTCCGGTTAAAAATGTAAGTATACAATCAAGACTTCCACATTTGTGTAATAAAGTGGCGATTTTGTTTATGATTGTAATGTAACTGATTCTAATACATTTAGCCTCTGCCAAACGTATTTTTAACGAATTACCTTATTAGGTACCCTATTATTCATAAATTTTATTTCAGATTGGTACTGTAGGAGGGAATTTAATGATAAAACATCAAAACAATGAGTTTGCTTCGGATCTATTTTTGTTATTCGAAACAGTTGGAGCTCAGTTAACTATACGTAAGTAATAGCAATTTTAATAATAATAGAAAAAAATAGAGATATCAACAAAGTAGAACTATACACAAAATTTTCATAATTGCCATGAAAGGGATCTTATATCCAATTAGAAAGTAAGTTTTTCTGTCTTCAGATTTGAAAACCGTTAATAACGTATTGTTTAGAGAATATGGTATCGTCAGAAAATATTTAAAATAGCTTAGTTTCAGTTGGCTCATTTGTCCAAAAATAAAATAATACTATTCTTATTGCAATATCAATTTACCTTTTTTTTTGCAGTAGACTATTTGGGCACACAAAAGACGATGACAATGCTTCAATTCCTCAATGAACCCATGCGAGCGAAAATTATATTGCATGTGTTACTTCCGCCTTATAGTCATGAATTCAAACTTGTTACCTATAAGGTAAGTAATGAACTACAAAATTAATGAAGAAAACCATGAAGATGAAAGGCGCAGATTTTATGAGAACATTAGGAAAAACGTAGGTCCTAAAACTCAGCAAAATATAGCTAGTATTATAGCAAGTATAGGAAAGTATCAAAAAAGACAAACAAATAATAAAGTAATGTCAATCTCCTATATATAGAAGAATATGAAATAAATATTTTGGTATCCTCAAATATTTACGGAAGTACCTACGTATATCAATAACGTTACTCACAAAGTACCTGTGACCCAAATAGCGCAAAAATATTCGACGTGTATTCGGCATTTAGTACAATTGGCATAAAAATATGTATTCTATCAAACCAATTTTGTACCTGAATAAACTTATTTACAAAAGAAATTAAAAATGTTTTTCTTTATAGATAATGCCACGGAGTCAAAATGCTCATGCTATAGTGAACGCTGGATTCTTATATCGGCTTGATTTAAACAATACAGTATTACAATGTAGAATAGCATATGGTGGTCTCTCAAATATATTCACAAGAGCTTTTAACACTGAGACTTGTTTACTTGGAAAACAATTGTTTACAAATGAAACACTACAATACGCTGTAACTATATTGCGAAAAGAATTGATTGTGATAGACCAACCACCACAAACTTCTGCAACCTTTAGAAAACAACTTGCTATAGGACTATTTTATAAGGTATGTAAATCTATATAAAAATACTTAATGTCTCGGTTAGTAAAAGTCTTGTGGGATGAGGGAATAAAATAACCATCATTGCTGTTAAGAATTACATTTCTAAATATTTTTTACTCTTTCAGGGGTTACTAAGTCTTTGTCCTCCACATATACTGAACAAACGCTACCAATCAGGAGCCATTAATCTTCACCAATCAAGACCAGTATCTGATGGACGTCAGATATTTGACACTAATCCCACCCTGTGGCCGCTTAATCAGCCTATACCTAAAGTCGAAGCCTTGGTAAGTTTTTATTATAGACAAACATTCAATTCACTCCAAATTTTTGAGTTATCAGGTTAGCATACTCAGTGCAAATACAGTTTATGAAAATAAAAACAAAATATTATTTTTAAAACAAATATGATCTAAATATCAGATAACAATGAGGTTAAAATTGGATTTTTAAACGGGAATGTGCAAGCTTAAATTTTTTATTTTATTTATTTTTGTTTATACATTTCCACTCTAAGAAGCATCGATTGTAATTGATGTTAGTCTCCATATTATTTAAATATCTTCTGGTGTTAATATTAAATATCATCATCGGTGTAGAGTCAAGTGGTCCACCAATGCGTTGATGAATTACCATCAGATGGGAACTGTTTGTCTTACGACTAGTGAAAAAAAGAAGAAGATTCTGTAATGCTAATCTAATGTATTATTTTTTAGATTCAATGCGCCGGTGAAGCTCCTTTTACTGAAGATATCCCTTCACTCCCACGCGAGGTTTATGCTGCTTTCGCTTTGAGTACGATTCCAGTAGGAAAAGTAGAATCTATAGATGCAAATATAGCCCTGGTAGGCATTGTTAATTATTGATATGTGATACATTCAAGACATTCAGTGAATAAATGTTATATAATTACTTATGAACAAAAAATAAAAAATAAGCTAATCATATAAATCGCTATTGAAAATCTATAATGGTGTTTTGCAATCAGATTGTAGTGGATATCAGTATTGAAGGCCTCACGAACTAAAAACATAAATAATTAATATAAAGGAAATGGTGCTTATGAAGCAAATTTTGCCCAGTTTTATCAGTATACGTTTTTGCGATTTCAGCATACACCAGGAGTAATAGCATTCTATTCAGCCAAGGACATACCTGGAGTTAACTCATTTACTCTTGGCGGATCTATTGCATCTGTGGCCAATGAAGAAATATTAAGTGAAGGTGACGTTAAGTATTTCAACCAACCTATTGGTATTATTGTAGCTGATACAAAGGAGATTGCTGAAAAAGCGGCTAAACTTGTGACAGTAACGTACAGTCAAATTAGTAAACCTGTTATTGATGTAAAGATAGCTATGAACGATACAAAGAGAACTACATTATACATGGAAATTAATGCTCAGGAAACAGGTACAGATATTGCCCGAGTAATCAAAGGAAAAACGACAATATATGGGCAATACCACTTTTGTATGGAGACTTTGGCCTGTGTATCTCAACCAACAGAGGAAGGGTTGAAAGTATATTCTACGACGCAATGGGTCGATACTATCCATCTTATGTCATCTCGTGCTTTAAATATCCCTCAGAATAAGTATGTTTACAATGAGTAACTTTAAAATAATTAGTTTATAGATTTTTATTTTAAGATAGCAGAAAATTGTTCTCTCATTTCAATGTTTATTGAGTAAAGAAAATCTAAAATAATTAGGTAAAATTAAGGTAAAAGTTATTTAGAACAATTTTTCTTACAGAATTGATGTAATCGTGCGTCGTATAGGTGGTGGTTATGGTTTCAAAGTATCACGAGCAACACAGGTTGCAGTAGCTTGTAACCTGGTGGTGCAGAAACTAAACCGCCCCTGTCGTTTTATCCAATCTTTGGAAACAAATATGAGAGCTGTGGGAAAAAGACTACCTTGTCATTCTAATTTTGAGGTTAGTGTTCATTTTGTTTAAGGACTCGTACACCAAACGAATTAATTAAATTATTAAAAATAATTAAGGACGTCTTAAGTACTGCTCAATATTTTTTAGTGTTCTAAGCCGTTTGTTAAGTTTAAGGAAATAGGTAAAACTTCGAATGCAACCTTTTGTGTTTGTTGACCGATCATATTATCATACCGATCAACCAAGATAAGTTAGAAAACAAAAGCTATCTACTACTCAGTAATAAATGACAGTTGAGCATTATTTTCTTATTATAATAAACCAGTTATCTGATTTTTTTTCACAGGTATCTGTAAATAAGGAAGGTGTTATTCAATTGATTAATTTTGATCTTTATGAGGATAATGGTTACATATTTAGTGAACCTTTGGTAGCTTTCACCCTTACGGTATACTCCAATTGTTACAATAGTATGAGATGGAATTATAAAGTTTACAACGTTGTAACTGACACCCCTTCCAATAGTTGGTGTAGATCTCCAGGTAAAATGTTTTCATTGAATTACCTACGTTATTGATAGTTTTTACATAAACAAGTAGAAATATAACTGTAGCCTATTTATTATTTTTTCTTGGCCGATGTAATACACCGGTGATACCTTTTAGTGTGAATGGTGTCCATTTATCACGCTGACCATTTAACATTTCGTATTTAGTCTACTAATTTGGTGGCCTATTTCTATGAATAACAGCTAAAATGTGATTTTAAATCGCTTTATAGGTACTTTAGAGATTGTGGCCATGACAGAGTTAATAATGGAACAAATAGCTTATGAAATGGCTTTAGATCCAATACAAGTTCGCCTTGCAAATTTAGATACCGCCAAACATGATGCTATTAGAGAAATGATTGATAAGTTAAAAATGGATTCCCAGTATACACAAAGAAGAACTGCAGTAGATCAATTTAATAAAGAAAATAGATGGAAAAAACGCGGTTTAAGATTTGCATGTATGAGATGGGAACCATTTTCTCCACCCGTTTATCTTGACGTCAATTTGTCAGTTTACAGTGGAGATGGAACAGTTGTTATTACTCATAGCGGAGTTGAAATGGGACAAGGAATTAATACTAAAACAGTTCAAATATGCGCTTACCTACTTAAGATATCCATAGATAAAGTTCAAATTAAAGCTAATGATACAACAAATTGTCCAAATATGTTTGTATCAGGGAGTAGTATTACTTCACAAAACGTAGGAATTGGTATTCAAAAATGTTGCCAAGAGCTTTTAGACAGACTTGAGCCGATAAGAGCGCAAATGAATAATCCTACATGGGAAGCACTAATTGCGAAAGCGTTTCAAGATGGCGTGGACTTACAGTCGCATGGCTTCGTGAATATTACTGACAACCAGGTATATAATGTATATGGTGTGGCATTAGCAGAAGTAGAAATAGACGTCTTGACGGGAGAAAGCGAAATTATAAGAGTTGATCTATTAGAAGATGTGGGTCGCAGTGTCAGTCCTGAAATAGATGTTGGGCAAGTAAGTAATGCATTATATATAGCAAAAAATTTACTGCATTTTTACCATATCAAAGTCACAATGTTATTTTTACCAAATGCTGCGATTATAACCTAGGTTGAAGGTGCATTTATTATGGGGCTCGGATATTGGACGAGTGAGGAGTTGGTGTACGATAAGAATACAGGAGAGTTACTAACGAATAGAACATGGGAATACTGGGTGCCGCAAGCAAAGGATATTCCGCAAGACTTCAGAATATACTTCAGAAAGAAATCTTATAGTAGTGATACAATTTTTGGATCCAAAGGTAATTTTCAAGGCTTCCAAATCTGATTTTTTATATTGTGTTAGTGGACGTTAAGAGAATTATTATTAAAATAATACGCATATTTATTCCTTCAGCTTTATTGATGCTTCGACACGATACCGCCGTGTCGTAGATTCTTTTTTTGTGTTATGTTTTTAGTCAAAGGAATATTGCGTAAGAGGATATTAAGCTTATGGTGTAAGCATAATCTGACATAGTTCGTAGATTTGAAAAAGCAAAGTCTTTAATGCAACAAAAATATTTTTCTCAATAGCAACCGGTGAGCCAGCTACATGTCTCGGGGTCGTAATCCCTATAGCTATGAGGGAAGCCATTGCGGCGGCTCGTTCCGAATCCGGAATACCTACTACGGATTGGTTTGAAATTGGTATGCTCAATCTTTATTTAAGATGCAATAAATAAATAGACTGTTTATAGTTCAGAGCTCAGATGGAGAGTAAAAGATATCATACTCATTATTAGTCAAAATCTGTATTAGTAAAATATTTGTCACGTGGAAGGTCACCCATGCGATGGACCGACCAAATCAAATCTGCAGTGGGCGGTCCCTTGCACGAATGCACAAA
>LGAG01000122.1:918425-935591 GCA_001278395.1 Lerema accius
ATAATCAGTTCATAGTGATACATAGTAATGGTAGTATTAGTAACATAGATATTTCTTTATAACAATGGCAGTTTAATGCAATTTAAAATCTTTGATCCTATTACCAGGTAAAAATCATAGAATAGCCGATAAGTATGCAAAGGAAAAAACAATAATAATGTACTTAGTTGATGATGTTAGTCAATTAATAAAAACGTTAAGAAACTAAAACATATAAACAGCGTTTTGATGAGATTCGAATTTTTTTTTAAATATTTATTTAGTTTTATTTTATTTCATTCTTTTTTTGTTTTATTTTTTTAATTACATGATTAAAATCGTTGATAAATTAGAGATAAAAAATGATCGAATATTAAAAAATAATTAAAAATATATGAATATTTTATTATCACTATTTGATGAATATATTAGTAGATCTATTCCATCTAACTAACATGATTTTTACACTTTTGTAGGCTCTTAGTCTTACCTTGAACTTTTACGTGAATTATATACATTTTCGAAAATTTTGTAAAAGGTCCAAGAAAATTAAGTCATATTTTTAACTCAAATCTTTATGAAGCCCCAATTTTCTAAGTAAAGCAACATTACTATAATATAATTATGAATGTATTATATTTATGAAAAATCATAGAAGTGACAAGCAAAGTTTATACGAGTAAACACAATAATAATATTAATGTTAAGGTGATTTAAATTATGAATGAAATAAAATTTAGAATTTAGTACAGTTTGAAGTCTTCCAAACGGGTGGCAGCCGCTAAATATAATTGTTCTGTAGTATATGGACCATCTGCAATAAAAATAGTAGACACATGTTAATTGTTACTAATTATTATTCCTAGAACTTTCTCAAAATTTAATACAGTATGTAATAGGGACTAGGATACGATTTCACCAAGAAGAGCGAATTTTATTCTAAATGTGTTTTATGTATGTCTATTTCTTTGTCACATTGTATAGCCCTAATAGCTTCACGGATTTTATCTTGTAAGGTGTCATTGGGTACTGCACCTCCAACACCCAAGAGATTTTAGCGATCGGGATTTTTTTAATTAAGTCATTACCGTTTCCTCAAGTTACGTATCAAGTTTCAAAATTTTATTTCAAGTGAATTTGTTTTGATCGATAAATCAAATCAAAGTTTAATTATAATACAAGAAAACTATGCCTGAAACATACCTATTTTAAACCAATCCGTAGAGGGTATGTTAGATTCAGCTCGGGCTGCAACAATTGCTTCTCGCATTGCTATAGGAATGACAACACCAAGACAAGTTGCCGGTTCACCCGTTGCTGTTGACAAATAGTATGTGTAATTCATAGTGTAAACAATTCTTACAACTTTATACTCGTATTATAAAAAAGATCATACCTTTCGAACCCATAAGAGCCTTATCAGAGTAAGAATTCTCCTTGAAATAGGTTCTGAAATCTTGAGGCATATCCATTACTTGTGGTATTAAGTACTGGTGGAAGGAATCTGTCAGTAATTCTCCTGAGCTCGAGTTGTACACTAGTTTTTCACATGTCCAGTATCCAAGGCCCATCATAAAAGCACCTTCTACCTGAAAGTTTCAAAACTTACTAACAAATACCATGAATAAATGCTTAAAACTTATGAAACCATTAAAGTTTTAGTGGACGAAGGCTATCTATTGAAAAACGACCAAAGAATTTTACAGTCCTCGTTCTGTTTCACTCTAACGAGATACAAGTATATTTTTTGTCTGCTAAGCCTTCTGCTATTTTCTTTCGAATTAACTGAAAACTATCTTAAAGTATTACGGTTGCATTTTGACACAAAACCCATTTACATGGCCTTCCGAGTTACCGCTTAAAAATAATATTATAATATAAGAACAATAAAATATGAAATACTTACTTGTCCTATATCAACCAAAGGGCTGACACTTTGACCAACGTCTGCTGCTAAGTCAACCCGTAAAATTTGATTTTCCCCTGTTAGAAAGTCAATTTCAACTTCAGCGCAAGCTACTCCATGCACGTGGTATGTAACATTATCGTTTACGTTTACAAATGCCTGTGTCTGTAAATCTACACCATTTTCGAAAGCTTTTTTAATAAGATCTAACCAAGTAGGATTATCCATCTCTGCTTTTATTGGTTCAAGTTTTTTTAGCAATGCGTCACAGCATCGTTTAATACCAATCCCTACATTCGAAGAAGTAACACTAGCGCCTGATACAAAATTGTTAGGACCTTTGATTGTATCCGTAGCTTTCACTTGAATTTTTTCAACAGGAATCTTTAGCAAATAGGCACATATCTGAACTGCCTTTGTATTTATTCCTTGTCCCATTTCAATTCCACCATGACTGATAGTAACTGAGCCGTCTCCACAATAAACCGATATAATGATGTTTAAATAGTTTGGCAAAGGGTAAGGGTTCCAAATCATACATGCAGTTCGTAAACCTCGTTTTTTCCATCTATTTTCTTGATTAAATTTATCTACAACTGCTCTTCTTTCGGTGTATTGGCAGTCAACCAGTAATTTTTCATACATTTCTGTTAACATGCCGTATTCTTCGGTATCCAAATTAGCTAAGCGGAGTTTTATTGGATCTAAGGACATTTCGTAAGATATTTGTTCCATCATTAACTCAGCCACTGCGATAGCTTCTAGGGTACCTAGGATAAAATGATATTTAAGTAAATAATTATAATAAAATGATAGCAATATAACATAGTAAATTATAAAAATACATTTGGGCATTCAAATAATATCTTTATTATTATCAGCAACTTACCCGGAGACCGACACCAGGTGTTTGAGGGTGTATCAGTGACGGTATTGTAAACTTTATAGTTCCAAGTGTTATTTTTATAACAGTTATTATAGCAGTCCAACGTGAACGCCACTAAAGGTTCATTTACTATATAACCATTATCCTCGAACAGATCATAATTGTTGTACTGAATAACGCCATCATTATCTACAGCGATCTATAAATGTAATTCATTTGTTAAATAATAAATATATATAATGACAAAGTTGCAAGAAAATACTAACTACTAAAAGTAAAAAATGCAGACCCATAAAATATTTAAATGAATATGTAAGCCTGTATCATTAGGTTTTTGGTCATAGTTTTAGTCAGTTAATAAAATCATTAATTGCTAGCAACAATAATATCTTATCGTAACTATGTATTTGTGACGGTATTATTATTATCAAGAAATAATAAACAAACGTAAATAAATACTTACCTCGAAACTTGCATAACAAGGCATTCTTTTCCCCACAGCTCTCATATTATTTTTCAAGCTTTGTACAAATCTACATGGTCGATTAAGTTTATGTGCGACAAGATTGCAAATTAACGCAGTTTGCGATGCTCGAGATATTTTTAACCCATAGGAACCTCCTACATGACGATTTATTACGTCTATTCTAAAAATATAAATGCCTCCATAAATAAGTATTTTTTTTTAATCATTTTCAAGAATGTAATAATAATTAGTGTTATCATTTATTGATGTACATACCTGCACTGAGGTATACCCAGAGCTTTTGATGTCATGTATTGTATGGCGTCAATATGTTGAGATGCTGTATATACCTCTAAGCCTTCTTCTGAGGGTCTAGTTACACAGGTTAATGTTTCCATACATGCGTGGTATTGTCCACGTACTGTTATGTCGCCTTTAATAATTTTGGCAATATTGCTGCCTTTTTCCTTTGCTTGTACTTCTGAAAATACACTAGTTCTCTTTGGGTCATCTTTAGCCTGTAATACGTCTATTACCGGGGTCGCTACATTACTATATTTAACAGTAACAAGCTTTGCAGCCCTTTCAGCCAGATATTGTGACTCAGCTACAATGACTCCTATTGGTTGATTAAAGTATTTTACTTGACCATCGCAAAGTATTTCTTCCGAAGTCGTCGAGGCTGGAGATATTCCAGTAGTAAAAGAATTAATTCCAGGTATATCCTTTGCCGTAAAGAAGTCTACAACTCCTGGCATTTTCTGAAATTATATAACTTGTATTAGTGGCACATTAAATAGAATTCATTATAAAATTATTAAGGTTAGTTAAATGTAAATACCAGAGCAGCACTTGCGTCTATATCATCAATTTTCCCTAGTGGAACAGTGCTTAAGACTAAAGCAGCAAACACTTCACGTGGCATGGACTGAATATCGTCACTGTATGGAGCTTCACCGCTGCACTGAGCCTAAAATAAAAAAAAAAAACCGTAAAAAGCTTCTAATAATATATACAAAGTTTTCACACAAATATTTTTAAATTTTTTATTAAATTTTCCATATTTTTTTTACGTTGAAACTTACCAGTGCTTCCACCTTTGGGATTGGCTCATTCAGAGGGTACAGAGATGCATCTGTAGGGAATATCTGGCGAGCTTGAGATAAAGGTCTTGTTTGGATTAAGTTTGTGGCCCCCGACCGGTAGCGACTGTTTAGTACATTTGGAGGACATAAAGTTAGTACGCTCTGAAAAAAGGCAATAATTATTATTATGAACAATTGGTATAAAAATGTAATTCCATATTATGAGGAAGTCAGATTCGTCAAACTGCTCATCCTGTGGGGTGATAGAGGATGTCCAACATGTATTGATAGAGTGTGTTCGGAGCGAGGAAGGTCGCCGAAATTTAAAATATAATTTGTGTGATGTTGCACACTTGCAGGTTATATGAATTACTCAGTTTGGTCCATATTATAATATTATTCTTTTTGACTATTCATGCGCGTTAGAATTTGATCAAGGTGTTGAGGTATTTTTTCCTTGATACCATACCTGTAGCTCGTAACCATAGATCAGGGCGTGATCCGTTTTGGTTCATAACTCAAAAACCACTAAACCGGTTTCAATAAAATTAGTACTGTTTCTTAGTAAATGCAAAACAGTAAATTTAGTCCAAAGCGTATGAGTAGTTTCGGAACAACAAGTACACCTCTCTATCTGTGCTTACCTTATAGAATAAACCAATTGCAAGATGTTTTCTGTATTTTGCGGACGTCGCTGGTGGTTTATCAGCAACCATTATTTCATTATTTAACATATTTACAGCACCTTTTACGGTATCATTATTGAATAATACTTTCTTAATTAAGTATCTTTCGGTATTAGTTGCCCTCATAAGCTGAGATAGTCCGTATGCAATTCTACACTCTAAAACCCTGCTACTCAAATCTAGCCTGTATAAGAATCCAGCAGTTAAAATCGCTCCACAATTTTCAGCTTTACCTGTGATCTGTAAGAACATCATTACTGTTACACTATGACAATATGTCTCTGTTAGATAAAAAAATACTTTATTAGATATAAGAATAATTAATAGACTACTTTTTGCAAATATTTTTTTAATCTTTTAGGTTGACTAAATTATTAAAGTACATTAGTTTCTGGTAAGTTTGCTAATTTGAATTACCTTATAGAGCACAACTTTATATTCATTGCTTAAAGGCGGCAGAGCCACATTTAGTATAATTTTTCCTGTCATGTCTGCTTTAAGGAAATCAGACAGTGTTAATGATGTTCGCTCGTCGTTGTCATTAACTGTAATAATAAGAAACAAAAAACAATATAAATAAATAAAAAATATCTTCTGTTAATAAGGAACAGGATTGAATAGTGAAAATTATCTAATAATGGCAATTTCCTCAATATCTTAGTCGATGTAAATGCCTTAAAAATTTTAACGTCAAGCTGGGTATAACTTAGCATAAAATCTTTCTCCCATCTGAGTTGGCAAATAATCTCTTAACCAATTCGCACTGGAGCAGCATGGGGAAGTGAGCATTTCACCCCTTTATTATACGGAAAGACTTGTGAGTTATTAATAATGGGTTGAGGCCAAATGCTTCAGTTATTTCCTAACATTTTTTGATGACATTCCATGATATTAAAAATTAGTTAAATCTTACATAAATACATGAATGTTTTCTGTACTTACG
The DNA here is from genome assembly GCA_001278395.1 of Lerema accius. Classification (NCBI taxonomy): domain Eukaryota; kingdom Metazoa; phylum Arthropoda; class Insecta; order Lepidoptera; family Hesperiidae; genus Lerema; species Lerema accius. Next base: position 924,377 of record LGAG01000122.1, read on the forward strand.
AACAGTAACCGTAGCTCCTACAGCATCAAATGTTATTACAAGGTCCGATACGGAACTAGGATTATCGTGAAATAGCATCAAATTACCACCTAAGGTTGCCAACTAAAACATAAATGTCATATAGGTACAATGTTTGCTTAACTTAACGCACGTAAAAGCACGTGGGTGTGTTTTGATCTCGATAGGAAACTATGCGTCAATATTGCAATGACTATAAATATAAAAGACCATGTTTTTTTTACGTTATCGGTACTTTAAAAATATTATGTAGCTATACATACACAATTATTTGAGGATAAAAAAAAAATAAAGTGAAACAATACGTGTAAATAGGTATTTTTTTTGTCTGTTAATATAATAAATATTAAGATTTTGTGTTGATATAGGTAGTTAGCTAATGTGAATGAACCTTTTTCTCGTTTACTTACATTTCTTACGGAAACATTCGCAAAGTTTTTGAGGAGAGTATGGAACTCTTTTAAGTATTCAAAACCTTGTTTATTGGAAAATTCATTGAAAGTATCCATCATTTCATTAATAGTCATACCACTGCCAATCATCAAATTTTGATCCATAACAGCACCTTTTAATGCGAGTACTTGACTGATATCGATAATTGTTTGTGGAAATTCATCTATTGCTATAAAACCTGAAATAATAAGGCTAATATTAAATCTATTTTTGGAACAATGGCATAATATCAATAAAACTAACATAATTATCTGATTGTCAAGAAGTGAACTAAATGTTGTCATGAGATGCAGTTGCTTCATTACTTGTTCACCTGTTAAGCTTAATTGTTATAGTTTGCCTTTAAAATGTTTTACCACTATTGTGTTTTTTTATTCTTAATAATAACCAGATTTTAAAAACAGCAGACGAACAATTGGCACCTGACAAAATGTTAGAAATAATTATTCCCACAATATAGGTATTCATGGCCTTATTACGCTTTCACATTTATTGAACTTTGCGTTAATACGGTTTCATCCAATGTCAATTTAATAATTTGGATAGCAATGCATACCTACTAAGTTCGTTAACGAATTTCTAGTGCATACCTCTAGCTGTATTTCCATGTACTAACATATAGGAGTTATATCCACAGTTTTTCAATATATCTCTAACATCAGTTAGTTCTTCAACAGCATACCAATCTTTACCATCTTGTAACTTAATATGTAACACAGATGAAGCAGATACATCATTCTTAGCTACAAGACACCAATCAGTCTCATCACAATTCCCATTGCCACAACAGGTACCTCCTTTCTCACAGACTTTCATATCTTCTATGTCCATAATACTTTTCACTGGGGCATCTTTACCAAATGCTTTCAACGCGTCTAGGATGGCTCTGTACCCAGTACAACGACATAAATTGCTTCCAAGTGATTGTTCTATTTCATGCATTGTCACGTCAGGGTTGGTCTTTAGTAGACTGAAAAGAAATTGAATTAAATTATACAAGACATAACATTACATGGTTACATAACAAACAGGGCAATGATAGACGTAAGGGATATGGTTTAAATCAATCCATTAGAGTGTCAATGAAAATCATATTTATTTTCATATAATATTTTAATTAAGTAACTTTATTATTACAAAAACAGCTGTAGATAATCATATTTTAATTTACACTTGTACAATTTTCAGCTAATATTTTTACAATAGTTTCCTTTGTTACCCCCTGTCCCAGTAGTCGTCAAAGTGCGGCTTCAAAACCGTATGTAGCTCTTTGACTGCCTAAGTGTGAGTGACTCTGGCACAAGTATCCACAGAAAGCGCAATAATAATTTAATTAAAAAAAATACAAAAACAGACTTACTCAAACGTTCCCAGGAGATGCAAGCAAATTGTTCACATTAATAAATATTAAGTATGAAATCTTGTTCTATCTAGTGTACTACTTATTTAGTGTAATAAATTTAAGCAATTAAGAAGATTCGGCTCTAATTTTTCTATTGTTGTAATGTTCATATTTGGCTCTTTGTCTAATACATACGTTAGCCGACCACTGTCCTATACCACTTTTTACTTATTATCAAAGAGTTTTACCTGTACATGGACATAATCCATCCAGGAGTGCAGTAACCACATTGAGTGGCACTGTTGCTAACGATAGCGTTTTGGATTGCATGATAACCATCAAGTCGGTTTCCCACTTTTTCCACTGTCGTTATTTCCCAGTTTCGGCATGATGTTACGGAAACTAGACACTGAAGAATAATGTGACAAATTAATCATTATGTTAGTTTTTCACTCAACTACCCCCGAACCTTCGGATTAATTTCAAATTAAAAAATGTGATGCACATTATAATTTGATGATGAACCGAGTAAGGTTGATATTATCAGATGAGATATCGAGATATAATTATGAATGTATATGTCACTTTATATTTGTCGTGAATATTGTTATTAGTACTCAATTTGAGTCTTGGATATTAGTTAATTCTAATTATAATAAATTATTTTTCTTACACCGAATCGTACGAGTTATTTTTAATTTATTTAGATATCATACCGAATTAACTGCAACCACAGGTTCTCCAGGACCTTTTCGAACAGAAACCATGCAGGTACCACACCGGCCGGCATAGCACATATACTTGGTACCTCGGAGTTCTAGATATTTTCTAAGATATTGGACCAATGAGACATTTGAGTCGACCTCGCTGCCCACTATCAAAAGATAATTTTTTACGTAATATTTTGGTGTCTAGACACAAATATACATGTGTACGTTATACAGTCGCAGTCCAATTATTAAGAACTATTAGACCCGCTCTCGCTTCGCTTCGGGAAACCTATGCCGAGACGAAAGTAAAAAAAAAGTAGCCTAAGTTTCTCCTTATTACATCCGCTACCCGCCAGTGAAAATACCGTTAAAATCGGACCAGCCATTTCAGTGATTAGCCGGATCAAACAGACAGACAAAAATTAAGAAAAAATGTTATTTTGGTTCGTGCAACATCTTAGACAATTTTTAGTAAAATAACCTGCCGTATTTTTTTTTATGTATTATTCTCGGGCATCCAAGAACATCTATGACAAACCTCGAATAGGATAGGATATTATTACTACTACTATTCAGTCCCTGCAGACTAACAGCCAGTTAGTAGAAACAGAATTGTAGTTGTTACGGTAATGTAGGATATTCGTAGTTTTTATTCTTTATCAATGGGATTGTGAAAGTTAGCACTGGATATTAGTAAGAATAAGTAGTTGACAATTTTGTAATCGTTTGTATATGTTCTACTCGAAGTTGGTCACCGACCCATTGCTACCCCTTAGGACCAGATTTTTGTACAATTGTACTTTAGCTCTCAACCCGCCAGTACAAAACAACGGTTAAAAAAATTCTAGTCAGTAACTAATTTCTTGTCAATTTTAAAATGAAACTTAAAACTCTTAACCTTAAGTTAAAAATCGATATAGCTCTTGTTTTAAAATAATCCCAAAATTCCTTTATAACCTCGATCTGAAATTTCACAAAAAATTTATTGTACGTACCCGTATATTCAATTCCGTTAACTTTGAACTTAATTTGGTCCATGGTTGCCGACATCGAAAGAGTTCTGTTCAGATGACCGTCGTTTCTTATTTAAAAGTACTCGGTTATGGATGTAACGTTCACAAGAATCGGTTTAACCATCGACTATAAACGAGTAGAGTTCAGATTCATAAACTCGATTTTTGTAGAGGTCAGAAGTATTTAGAAGATTTACCGTGTTTGGTATGCTTTTCGAATATTTTTTGAAACTTAAAAAATGTATTGGTATGATATTATGTAGTTACAATAAATTATGTTGTTGAAAGTAGTCACCTGATGTTTATTGTTTTTTTAATATAATTGTAACGAGATGAACTCTGCAAATTGAATATTTTTTTGTAGTTTTAGTGTCGTTAGGCTTTGTTATCGACATGAAGTCGACGATATTTTTCTGAAATTATTGGACATTACGAGAAAAATATTGGACAAATTTACTCGTAGAAGATACTTGGCATGTTGTAGATCGTATCACTCACCTGTCCCAATGATACTTTTTGTCCTAGAAAATAAATAATTTAATGTAAAAATCTTATTGAGATACACAAACGCTCCTTCTTTATTATAAACTCCGTAGAAAGAATTGTAAAATATCAAATAAAGAACCATGGAAAACCTTTGTTTTTCCTTTTGCTCAGTGAGAAGATAATTAATATTATAAAATTTAGTATTATATTTTCTTATCTCTTATCGTTTTATATTTACTAGTAGTGCATATCATTGTGTGTTAATATTAAACATCACACAATGTATCTTAAAAAAATTGAAACGAATGACAGTAATAATTATAATAATACTTACTGTATAAACAAGTTTTTGAAATTCTCTTTACAATTAAGCAGTATTTTTTTGGGTTGCAAAATTTTTTTTTTAGCTGAAAAGTCCTTGGAAATGGTTATGCAAAAATGTTTCAACTGAGTTGAAATTGATATTTTGGTGTTCTTTTATTGTACATTAAAGTTTTGTTAAGGGGACTTAGCAGACTTTCTGTTACCTAGTGCTAGTGTAATAAATAATAGTACCTAATTTGTCCCAAACATGTAGTTCTTAAATGCTTTAAGCCTTTAGCTACATCCTAGCAAGCAAATAATATACTTAATACACTTCGAATCTTGTACTTAAGTGGTTTATATAATATATTAAATGAAGCTAAGTAGGACCATATTTTCTAGCTATCTAGATTCTGTGAAATAATCCGATTAATAGAAATCTGAGAGGTATGATAAGATTAAAGGCGGCATTAGTCGACTGTATTGCTAATCCTTATTAGATTTTAAGATTGCCTGCATCTAAAGGACATTGCACGATTTATTGTGGTCATTAAACAGTCTAAGAAACATTTACTACGCCATAGAATAAGCGAAATGGGTTATTATATATTCGATTTAAATAAGTCCAAAGATAGATACCTACATAGTTAAGCGAAAAAATAGTGTTCAACGTTTAATAAAATTATAATTAAATATTATTTAGAAAAGTTAGACATCCTTGAAGGTAACTTAACTAAAGCCCTGTCGACCTTGATTTGCATCAGTTAAAGCTTAAAACTATTATGTGACAGAAGCGCGTAGTTAGGTACACTGTCATTTTGGTGAACGAAAAACGCGTGTTTTTGTTCTGTTAATTATTTCGAAAAAAAAACTTATACTCCTGGACATCAGAATCGGAATCACCCAAATTCTATGACATAGAACTAAAAAAAAATGACATTTATGTATTAATATTATTTTTATATGTCTGGCTTAAAAATTATCATTGACATTTAAATCGACCTGTGTTTTAGGAACCTTATAAAGGTTGAAATATATTATAATAAAAATAGGTACCTAGGTATAAAATTCATAAAACAACGAGAAAAATGCTGAGTGGCTCCTATCTGTTGCAAACTTCTCTCTCGAAAGAGTGTAGTATTTTGTTAACTAATCACTTGGCTGGTTCAGTTTGTATCCATCAGTCACAATTTATGGAAGAACTTTCTTCTTCTCTCACATCCTTCATCAATGAAGGCCGGGTTCTATGAAAGTCTTTCATAGTTCTTATAATTTGCTTCCATTTTTCTTGCTGGGCGGTTCTTCTCGGGCTGCCTCAGGGCGGATGTTACAAACAGAAGAGATGAACTATACCTATATATAGATGTCTATTTAAATGGCAATATTATATCATATAAACTCAGTAATATCTTGAAAAATGTTAAATTGTGTAGTAATGTATTACAGTGACTCATAAGTGGGTAGATCAAATAAAGTGAACAGTTTTATTAATGTTATGGGATATGATGAATTACTATCAAGATGTTTTAATAAAAATTACAGTTCTTTATTATTTTTTATTTATTCAGCCTGCTTATTTTAATTTCACATCTTATTATTCATCCAGCTACATAGAATTAAGAAATATTTTAATAAAATGCAAATTAACGCAAAAACTGCAACCTGAATAAATAAAACACTTCTCATGTATTTCTTATCACTTTCACCATTGCATACAATACAATAGTACAAATTAAACGATATACTTGTTTAACAGTCTCACATTTCCACAAGTTTGTGGTTACTCTTCGGCTTTTTCGACTTAGTTAGATTCCCAATACCTTATTAATAAACGTTGATTAACTTTAATCGATGTTTTATTTCTGGTTTAATAAAATTTAGTAATAAAAAAATAATTTTAGCTTATGTTTTTAAATAGTTTTGCAATTCGGTTATTATCTAAGTATAATGTGCTTGTTGATTTATATAATGTTAAACTTTTACTAATGGTTTAATGCGTAAGCAAAATAACGCTTGTGAATTTGTGAAGGAAGCGAACGAATGAATTTGTGAATAGCTCAAAGAAAAATAGACTATCAGCTTACAGGAGTATCCTGTAAATCTGTTCATTGATTTCCAAGTCATGTTCCTACTGAGGGAGACAAAAAAAAATATGCAAACTATGCAGCATCGTCTACGTGACAAGAAGAGCTCTTCACAATATATTGTTATTATAAATATTATTTACAATATACACGTGCTTTCTTCAGCTGTTGTAAATACAGCATTATGTATTATTATTATGTATACAGCATCTGAATGGACAATCTACAATGGGCATATCATATTCAGTTGTGTATCGAGTATATGACAATATTCTTTTTTGTTACATTGCCGTAATTATTTTTATCTTATTTTTACATTTTAGTGGTGTAATTTTATTGTTTTAATCATGACAAACTGTAAATCCTTCACCATGTTGGTGATTTTGAATTATCTTTGTAAATTAATGTATTGAATTTATGCTCTAGTTGTTGATATTAAAATTTATTGTGGAAAGTGTCAATTGATAATTATGTATACCCAATACCTACCAGTGTACCCATTCAGTCCCTAATTCGTCTTTCAGATGTCAATTCCATTGTACCTACTATTTCCAATTTCATTTAACACGATATCTCCGTTATCGTCAGTCTGTGTCATCCAACAATCTATTGAAATGCCTTTACAAATTCAAATAAGCTTCCAGAAAATAGGCTCTTTATTAAATACGACGCCTTTCACAATCGCATTCTGAACTCGGTATTTTATATGACAGCCGTACTGATTTTAAAATTTAATATGAAATATTTGTTTGAGTACGCTGTACGGCGGTAATTAAATGGCTTTTCCAGAAAAAAGCCTTTTGACAGATATTTATGATATTACGAGATTTTCGATGGAAATGTTAAATGCCCATGCTAAAGGAATGCAGTAATACCTTTTATTCCTTTTATTAATTTTCGTCTTTGTTTATAAATTTGTAAGTCTTAGCTTCATATTTTATGCTGTTCAATGTAAAAGTTTAGATAAAAGTCAGAAGAACTATTTTATTTATGAGATCTATGTAATTATTAAAAAAGCACAAAGACACAAAAGGTGAGAAATTTCTAAGCGAAATATTTCGAGCGTCGCTGATCAACCCCTAAATCGTAACGAAGTATTTGAAAGGCATTATTAGCGTGAACAATAAAGACATCTTAAGGTAATCTACTTTTGTTTATTGAAATTCTGCGTGACACGAATATAAATCAGTGAGGAGACGGGGGACTCAGTACAGTATTAAGTAAATGACATGATAATGAAACTGCCGCGATGCCGGCGTGCGCCACTAGATGAAGCAGCTTCAAGTTGCTCGTGTATGGCTGTTGGATCGCACGCACTTGTATGAAGCAGTCCTCCTATAACCAGTACAAAAGGCTTCAGACATCTTCTGCGTAAACAGCCTGATGCTATGGCACCAGGTTCCAAAAAAATCTACAAATCGCTGGGCTTTGTAGGTACCTACTTCCCAACTCCCAACGAAGAGTTTATTAAAATGTTTACATTTCTGCTTGTTCATTGTGCTCCTACGACATAGGAATTCCTAATATGGGGCTTTGAACTTATAGAGTCATTATTATTATAAGACACATGCTATATAGTGATAGGAATTTTTACCTGCCTAGAGATAGTTAACACTGTCATTCTGTCCTTAGATATTATAATTAAAGATGAAGATTTACTTACGTCACGATAGCGAATATTTATGAAATAATATTGTGGCTTACTTATTTCTAAAAGTTCTTTATAATACTCTCAAAGGAGTGTGAGCTAGTACTTATCTAAATTTAGCCACTGTGGATTTACTTAACCGTTAATAAGTAAGAGATGTAAGGGCAAATCTGAGTCAACAGAAGAATATTTTGAGATTATGAAGATGAATAAAATTAATTAATACCTAATTATGATGTCGTAGGATATTCATCCACACATTACATTAGAATTTTAGAACTAACAACGATAGTTAAAACAATGTCCCATGTAATCCTAACTAATAGCTCGTCTCATAATTTTCAAACCCATTAAATAGTTGGGAGCAGCCCTAAGCCAACAAAATTTTGTAAATGGGGCCAATAGGCCCTGATAATTGACTAATATTATATTGGCTAATGGTCATTAATGTCTGTTTGAGTTTCGATGGCCCTTGGTCACGTACGAGAATACGATAAGAGTGTACTTACCTCGTTAATGTTGGATGTTCTGATTTTACACATCTCTATTGATATAATTATAATAGTAGCTCATAATACTGTTTTTGTTTAAGGTGTTCGCAGTTATTCAGTTTCCAATTCCGAATTACTGATTAGAAACTCGTGTACACTGACAGTAGCGAAGAGCAGGGTCAAAAGTGCCGCAAGTAAATTATAAAATGGGTCTTAGGTTTATATAGAGGACGGCAACGAAGGGTTAGGCGTGAGGAACAGAGAAAATCAGTGAAATTGTAAGCGTGTTTACCAGGATTTTGACAACGTTATTGATTGGAAAAAAGACAAAAAAAGTTGTAAAAAAGCAAAAACATAAAACTATCACAGGAGTTTGGTTTGCCACATTAATACTCTATGTACTGTTACCAATATGGATCTCGACTTTGGAGTCTAAATCCGACGTAGCTTACTGGCTTACGGAGACTGCATTCCTGTGGTATCTGTCGTTCATTAAGCCACGACCAATTAAATACCGTTTCACATGCTACAGCCAACATAAATTACGAAGGTAAAATCTAATGAGAATTACCCAAAAATAGTGAAGTAAAAAAAGGAAATAATTCCCTTAAGTTACCCAAAAATAGTGGCTTTATATTCTTCTTTTTATAACAGGCTACAAATCATTACTGTCCAGTATGAATTTGAATTTCAAATAGGCGTCCAAATTGATCATTTTGTCCCATAATCCTTACTAATAGCGGTTGCAATAATTTTCGCACATATTAACGTATGGATGAGACCTAAATAAACATTTCAGGCTTATACGAATATGCGCGGTAAGTGGTACGCGTTAGGGTATATATTTTGGTCGTTTCTTATTAATAAATACAATGTTCATTAATGACTCCTATCGTTAATAACTCCGTGAGGTATCTACTTAAGGAGTAAGAAAGAGTATTATGTAAGATTAATTAGTTATTAAGGTCGCATAATAACTTTTATTTTTACTAATTGCTCTTTATACTTTTAGAAAGTAACGCCTTAGAACTCATACTCGAAATTTTTTTTTTAATTAATTAATTAATTAAGTTGTAGGGTGAGAAATAAATTTATCTTTTAAAATACAATCTAAAACATTGCCCTCTTTCTGACGTAGTCAGGTAAACAATTTAACACCACGTAGGCTATGGTATTAAATCGTGTAACCATACGTATAACCTATGTGAACCTAGCAACCAAGTATACGATAACCGAATTTAAGTACTTTCATTCGATTGTAGCCGGAGTGTACCCGATTGTACCGTTTTTAAAATCGTTTGTACCTCAAAGGGTTGAAAGTTATAGGGGTAGTAAATTTCTTCATACTAAATAATTAAAAAAATAATAATTTTGAGAAAAATTAAATAAAAAGTTACTCAATCGTATGTACCCGGAGTATACCCAATCAAACCGTTTTTGAAATCGCTTGTACCTCAAAGGGTGGAAAGTTATAGAGGTAGTAAGTTTCCCCATACTAAAAACTTCCAAAAAATTTAATTTTGAGAATAACGAAATAAAAAGTAACTCAATCGTTTGTACCCGGAGTGTACCCGATTGTACCGTTTTTAAAATCGATGGTACCTCAAAGGGTTGAAAGTTATAGGGGTAGTAAGTTTCTCCATACTAAATAATTGAATAAAAAATAATTTTTAGAATAGTGAAATAAAAATTTACTCAATCTTTGTACCCGGAGTGTACCGGATCGTACCGTTTTTAAAATCGTTTGTACCTCAAAGGGTTGAAAGTTATAGGGGTAGTAAGTGTCACCATTCTAGAAACTGCCATATTTTGTTATATGTTCCAATATTGAGTAATTTTTTTTTAACATGACTTTAAAAATAATATAAAATCATACCAGTACTATTTTATTTTTGGCAATTTCTAGTATGAGGAAATTTACTACCTCTATAACTTTCAACCCTTTGAGGTACAAACGATTTCAAAAACGGTTCGATTGGGTACACTCCGGGTACAAACGATTGAGTAACTTTTTATTTCATTATTCTCAATTTTTTTTTTTTTAATTATTTAGTATGGAGAAACTTTCTACCCCTATTCCTTTCAACCCTTTGAGGTACAAACGATTTCAAAAACGGTTCGATTGGGTACATTCCGGGTACAAACGATCGAATAACTTTTTATTTCATTATTCTCAAAATTAAATTTTTTGGAAGTTTCTTGTATGGGTAAACTTACTACCCCTATAACTTTCAACCCTTTGAGGTACAAACGATTTTAAAAACGGTTCGATTGGGTACATTCCGGGTACAAACGATTGAGTAACTTTTTATTTCATTTTTCTGAAAATTATTGTTTTTAAAATTATTTAGTATGGAGAAACTTACTACCCCTATAACTTTCAACCCTTTGAGGTACAAACGATTTAAAAAACGGTTCGATTGGGTACACTCCGGGTACTAACGATTTAGTAACTTTTTATTTAATTTTTCTGAAAATTATTATTTTTTTAATTATTTAGTATGGAGAAACTTACTACCCCTTTAACTTTCAACCCTTTGAGGTACAAACGATTTCAAAAACGGTTCGATTGGGTACATTTCGGGTACAAACGATTGAGTAACTTTTTATTTCATTATTCTCAAAATTAAATTTTTTGGAAGTTTCTAGTATGGGGAAACTTACTAC